>CAJDSM010000059.1:13882-34171 GCA_903981925.1 Ostrea lurida
GACAGAGTTCACACAGTGCTCTTGATACATACATGTCTTAGTGATATTTACACAATGTAACTATTCCAAATTGTTTGCAAAATTTAAGCAAGTAAATTGACTTTTTCTCATCTTAAGATATCTATACCTGTGTAATTTTTCTTTTCTACTTGGAAACATGACATTATTTTTATTGACCAACAGTCAAGAAAAATACAGAGTTGTCGAAAATTTTCAATTACTAGTGCTGCCAAAGCAAACACGCACGTCGAAAATAAATATTCCTACCAATCTTGTGTCAACAGATAGGAAGAGGAAGAATAATTGTTCATGAAAAGAGGCCCATCGCTAACCTGAGCACTTTGCTTCATAGAGAAGAGCACAAATTCAGGATTTACGGGGGTACAATATGCCACTATTCAGATGTATGGACTTTTAAAGTTTCTAATACAAATAAATTATTGATTTATTATTTATTGTTTTATGTCCCACTCGAGAATATTTCACTCATATGGAGACGTCACCATTTGCCGGTGAAGGGCTGCAAAATTTAGCCTATGCTCGGCACTCAGGGCCCTTGAGCAGCGAGGGATCTTCATCGTGCCTCGCCTGCTGTGACACGGGACCTCGGTTTTTCCGGTCTTATCCGAATGACCGCCCCATTCAATCACCTCTTACGACACACAAAGGGATGCTGGAGACCTATTCTAACCAGGATCCACATAAATGAACATTCATCAATAAATGGACATTCATCAATAAGAAAGTAAGACAGAGAACCATATACAGTCGAACCTCGTTATCTTGAACTCGATGGGACCAAGAAAAAAGTTAGAGATATCCATGGATTCGAGATATCAAGGGTGAAAATAGGTGGCTGGGACCCCCATATCAGTTTGACATAGCCATGGTATTCGAGATATCAGAGTTTGAGATACCGAAGTTCAACTGTATATATATATGATGGGCTGAGGTCAAGCATAGCCACTGGCGCTCTCTTATGTTCTCTTTAAAAATTGTCTAGCTGCAAAATTGTAGCTCTCTGGAAAAAATTATGTTGAAAGACCAGCTGAGGCAGTCCATGAGACAGGTTAGACCAACGATTTGAGCTCGACCATTTGACGGGTCTCGCTCAGCCCGCGGACATTCCCATTCTCGCTTCGTACTCTAGTCCGACCGGCTCAGCCCTTAGAACCAATCCTTTTCCCAAAGTTACAGGTCTGTCAACATAATTTTCTCCATAGAGCTACAATTTTGCAGCTAAATATTGTCTAATGATACAATGAACAAGAAAATATAAGGTTGGACGGTGGGGATTCCAATAATTTTCAAAAGACAGGCCACTCATGACCCATGGGGCTCGCTATTTATGTGTTGATGGTCTTGTCTCACCACAAGGATCAAGAAAATATATGGTTTGGAGTGGGGATTTCAATAGTTTACAAGATATTTAAACCATTATTTAAAGGGCAGAGTCAGTCGATCATGACCCCAGGGGTTCTCCACTTCTTATCTCAACACAAGGATCAAGAAAATATATGGTTTGAGGGTGGGGATCTTGATAGCTTACAAGATATTAAACTGTTTTTAAAACTAAAAAGGACAGAGTCAGTCATGACCTCAGGGGTTCTCCACCTTTGTGTCAATGAACTTGTCTCAACACAAGGAACTATAGGGTTTGAGGGTGGGGTTCTCGATAGTTTACAAGATACTGGACTATCTTCAAGGGGACTAAAAAACAGTTTTGACTCTCTAACTTTATCTCCCTATTGTGACCCCCATCTTGACCCAGCGGGCTATTATTCAAAAGAACTTGAATTTACACATATATATATATATAGATGCTTCCATATTAATTTGACAAACTGTATACTGACTTTTCATGAGAAGAAGAATTTTTAAGATATTTCCCTATGTAAACCTGTTAAACTTTGACCCCATCCTGACCCCAGGGACCATCATTTGAACAACGGTGACCTTGAATCTACACTACCGTATATACTCGCCTATAAGTCGGGTGTGTTTTTAAAGATCATTTTGAAGGATTTTGCCAATGACCCGCCTATAAGTCGGTACAACTTTTTGCCAGAATCGGTTGACTATTTATAATCAAAGTTACACTGATTTTGCCCTTATTTCAAAAAATATTTTGAGAAATGATGCCGGTATTGAAGTATTCTTTCTCCAAAAATCAATATCATGTCAATTCTTTTATTAATTACCTGTGTTGTTTTATATCTTTATGTCCAGATTAATTTGGATGGATGATGATTGTGATAATCATCGGAGTTGTTTTAAAATTTGGTACATTTCGCCAACTAGAAAAAAACTGATCTCCCTAGGACTCGCCTATAAGTCGGACATAGACTTTTGGACCAAAATTTCACTCCCAAAAATCCGACTTATAGGCGAGCTACGGTATATATCAACATTTCCATTTAATTTGGCAAACTGTACACCGACTGTTCTTGAGCAGACGATTTTTAATATATTTTCCTATATAAACCTGTTAAATTTTGGTCCCGTATTGTACCCTCATCCAACCCCATGGCCTACCATTTCAGCAAATTTGAATCTACACTTTATGTTCATGCTTCCATGGTAATTTGACAAACTGTGCACCGACTGTTCTTGAAACGAAGATTTTTAAAGATATTTCCCTATATAATCATACGTTAAAATTTTGATCCTCTATCATGGCCCCATTCTCCATTTGAACAAACTTGAATTTTAAACAATCTATCAGGATGCTTTCACTTAAGTTTGGTGATTTTAGGCCCAATGGTTCTGGAGAAGATTTTCCATTATATCACCATGTAAAACTTTGATACCCCCATTGTGGCACCACCCTACCCCCGGGAGACATGATCTGAACAAAATAATGTGAATCTACTCCACATCATGAAGGTTTCAGGTAAATATCCACTCTCCTAGTTCAATGGTTCTCGAGAAGAAGATTTTCCCTATATATTTGCATGTAAAACTTTGATCCCCTAGATCACTTATTTTTCGCAAGTATTTTATTTCGCATTTATAGGGCGCGCTGTTTATTCGCGAATACAATAATCCATAATAACTTACATTTCACGATTAGATCCGCTCCTGCATTTATGATCGTAGTATCACTACATGTGTATGCCTTTGTATGTACTGTTATTGCTTTTATCAACCTATTCATATGACCAATTCATACCCACGCTTGCTACGTACAGGTAATTACTTGAGTAGTTGTTAAAAGTATTAAAGGCATATTGTCTAACACGTTTGTATTTTTTTCACAGCAGAAACTAAGGCGTATTGACGTTAAAAAAGAAGAAAAGAGATTAAATTAAAAGGGAGTGAAAAAATGGTACAATTGTAAAAAAAAAAATGCTAACAATGTCGTTTTGGAGTTAGTCCTGCCCACAGAAGACTGATTAATTATACAATATACCAAGATTCTGATGACTTTTCTGATAACGCGACAACGTCCAAACGTCATGCTACTATAGGCTAGCAAGGTTACAGTTCGAAGAAAAACATACAATTCTATTCTAGATATACTCTGAAGCGGCTGTATTGTTTTTTCAACTTACCTAGTTTATGCTATTACAATAAACTTGAATTTATTGGCTGTTAGTCAATTTTTGAAGAATTTTTTTGTCGTGAGCCCCTTGTAACTCGCGTTGAGCACGCGCAAATAGCTTTCCCGAACGATGTTCAAAACAGGGGGCATATGAAAAGGCGTGGCTCAAATCAATTTTGTCCTTCGCCGACAAGAAATTCACCGAAACTGTCATTTTTATTAGTTTGGTACTAATAACATAAATAATCAATTGGCTAAACAAATTAATTTATTCATCATAATCTACGATTCGATGCAATTCTAAGTGAAGTAAAAATATTGAGACTTTTGTTAGACCAATAGCCTTTAAGGTCATAACGCAATCGCGTTTCGTATATTTTTATAGAAATATTCTTAATAAACAAACATAGTACGCTTAGATATTCTTTGAGAAAAAATCAGACCAGATATTCCTGTGTTTTGGAAAAGATACATACAGTTGATGAAGAAAGGTAATTTGCACAATTATCATACTTGAAATTCTGATTACCTCCTTGGAAAAGCAAATACAATGCACTGTGCATACATACTACTAAAACGACCTCAGTGTTTATGATTATACTTTTCATCATTCAACAATCATATCGAAGGATTGAATGATGTTTGTGCTTCCTGTAACTCCTTATCATTACATTGCAAGTCTCAATTTGGGGATTAGATAGAAAAAATTTTGGTGAAATTAATTGCGTATGCCCTTAAATGAAGATCACGCTTCACCACTGTCTCATAGCAATCTTAACGGCGTAAGTTTAATTTTTTTTTGTATGTAAAGCCCTTGGCTTTTAAATTATTTAATGGTAATAAAAAAAAACATATCTGAAATAATTTCTGCAAACTTATTTTTCATGTTCTTCAATAAATATGTTCGGTAAAATAGCAGTTTTATTTCATCTACATCGATGTACAAGGAAATGTGCCATTTACTGTCAGCACAGGTGCATGTAAGATGATGGTAATTTAGACTGTTGAATAGTGAAGTTTCTGGTGGGCGGCACACATATAAAAAAAAATAAATTTGAGATCCATAATGGATTTATTTACAAAAAGTAGAAATAAACGCGAGATATTTGAACGACCCATCTCGCGAATTAACGTGGAAATAAATCTCTCGTGATCTACATTATTTGTGGCCTCATCCTACCCCGAGTTTCATGATTTGAACAAACTTGAATTTCCGCTATATCAGAAAGCATTCATATAAATTTCCGCTTTTCTGGCTGAGTAGTTCTTGAGAAAATTTTTGAATGAACCACCCGATTTTTGCAATTAACTCCCCTTTGATAGAGGCCTGGTCCTTCATGAATCCCCTTCACCAAAGGATGATTTGTACCAAGTTTGGTTAAATTCTGAAAAAGAAGTCGCAAATGTAAAAAGTTAACAGACAGATGATGGACATAAGGCAATCAGAAAAGCTCAGTTGAACCTTCGGTTCAGGTGAGCTAAAAACTGTAACAGGAGATGGACAATCCAAGAGTAAAATATTTCCCAAACTTTTACTAAGTCTGATAACTTGCAGGTTTTCAAACATCCAGAAAATGTTGAGAATAGAAATGCTTGCACTATGCACATCTTGAACTGTTTACAAAGGTTTGCTTGAAACCTGTGATACAAGTGCTAACTTTGTAATATTTCCTCAATAAAAGACTTGTTCAATATTAAACCTGTAATTTCCTCAAAAGTGGAAATCAAAATCCTTGCCATGTGCACATCTTCAATACTCGTACAAACACTGTAAAATAAGAAAGTCTTCACTTGAAAACTGGGAGAAATTAGACAAATCATGTACTCTCTGCATAATATTTCCACAAAGCTGATTAAGTTCAACAACCTATAATTTTTTTAAAATTGAAGAAAATCAAAATCCTTGCCAATGTAAATCTTTTAATACCCCTACAAACAGTCTGTAAATTCAGAAGTCCCTCACTTCAAAACTGGGAGATGTAAGACAAATTAATAATGTACCTGCCATATAACATTAAATATCATAAAAGTGGAAACACTCCTGCACTGGAGGTCGACCTAATTAAAATTGCGACAAATTCTAGAGTGACCTACAAAGAAGCCACATAACAAGTTTCCGGTTGATACACGACAGAGACATATAAATAGAAAAAGAAAACCCAAAACGGACATGCAGACATCGCCGTATCACAATATGACATGCGTATAAAAAGTTCAAAGCGTTGGCATGGATGAACACACATACACACTGGTTGATCACTGTAGGGCACCCTAGAATAAGCCAGGCTCTATTAATGAACATCAAGACTCATCATCACGTATTCTTTAATATTTATATATCAATATGTTAAACACAAAGATAAGAAATCTACATATTTCAGAGAATAAATCTATATATTTAACTGAACAATGATAATTCTATATATTTAACAAAAATGTCTTAAGACAACTTAGCTCGCCGGGAAGCATAAATCTGTATAACCTATCCCCGTGATTTTGAAAAGTAGGTCAAAGTTCAAGGTCATTGAACAAAATCTTGGAACCAAATGAAAGGCCTGGTCATATGAAAAATCAAAGCCGTTTAAAGGACACAGCCAGGTAAAATTCTCTCTTAGAGCATGATACTGACACGGGTCAGGATTGCTCTCCTCACATTTATCCCGGCGAGCTAAAAACAACCTCAGGGCCTTGAGCACACTCCAGTCACGAAAAATACATCTATATATCACAGAAAACATCACAATTGTGAAGAATAACAAAAACCTGGCACATTCATAAATGTGTCATTTCAAAAGAAAATTAAAGCT
Source organism: Ostrea lurida (assembly GCA_903981925.1). Lineage (NCBI taxonomy): Eukaryota > Metazoa > Mollusca > Bivalvia > Ostreida > Ostreidae > Ostrea > Ostrea lurida. Next base: position 20,234 of record CAJDSM010000059.1, read on the forward strand.
TCCTAACATACAAGTACATGCACAACATCCTACATAGCATCTCTTGCATTCATCTGTGAACATTTCAAATAGCCTGAGGACATTCATGGACAGCAGATAATTCTATTTGCATTTCCATGGTACATATCCTACTTAAAAAATTCACACCATGATAAATCACTTCTGCTCAAGAGCCATTAAATCAGATCATTAAGTATTTGCCTTTTTCAATTCTTTGTGCACAGTCAGCCAAAAATCTGCCTCTAAAATCAGTACACAGATGGCTTATTGTCTGATCAGTCACACCATTAGCTGACATATTCACAATACTGATTTGTATTTACAAGCGAACATGATCCACGTTGCGATGGCGTTTTCCGGATAGGGGTACACTTTTACTCGGACGCCGAGGCGAACATGGTCTCCTCTGCAGTTGATGATTTCTTCACACACTGGGGACCTGCATTCAGAAATTCATTATGTAATTACCATGTTTTGTCAGAAATAATTTCAAGGCATTTTATTTCATGATAAAAAGCAAGGGCATTTTACGATGACATAAAAACTTTTATTACCTAATTGAAGGGTTTTTGTTGTTTTATTAGATATTAAATATTATACAGTTATTTAATGTCTGATCAGTCAATAGACCGGAATATTTTTCCCGAGGATGCTATTAAAAACACAAATTTTACCCCACCCTCCCCCAACCTTCATAGAATAAAATTGCTATAAGTCCACTTTCTGCAAAATAGACAAACTGCATGTTGTTTCAGACTTAAAATTTTCTTGCAAAACCCTGAAAGTCAATTCCCCCGAAATCCATTAAATTGAAAGTACACCCTTTCAGGAAAAGTGTGTAACAAAGGAGAGAGAAGCTTCAAGTGTCCTATTAGCTAATGGACATATTGTATTCTACATCTCAAACATGTCACTCGATAAACCAATTAGAGATTTTCTTATCTTATCTTAGTGCAACATAAAATTCGTGCTTGTTTACACACCAAAGCTGCTAAGGTATGTACCATGCTAAAATAAGTACATGTAGCATAATTTAGATACAGTCGATTATCGTTATCTCAAACTCGATGGGACCGAGGAAAAACTCCTAGATATCCATGGTTTTGAGATATCAAGGGTAAAAATACTTAGCAAATAGGCAGCTGGGACTTCCGAATCACTTCAACATACCCATGGTATTCGAGATATCAATGTTCTAGATAACAAAGTTCAACTGCATATGGAATCGGTGCAACAAAAATGGGACTTAGTTGAAGGACTGTGTCATTGCTAAATAATGAAACTTGGTACCTTACAATAGATATTCAAGGGTGAACATCATTTGACAAAGAATTGGTCAACAAAGTGCACATCAGAAGACCGAAACATGAAATAATTATGTCTTACTTCAGACAGGTAGCAAAAGCCCGTCTGGCGTTTCTGTGAGAGAACTGGATGGGATAACCTTTAAATGTATGGCCGTCAGGTACTGCTTGCTTAATGGAGTCTTGGAATTCTTCATTTCCGGATGAGAGTCCTGTTTTAACAAAAAGTAAATGTTATAACACCTTAATTCATTCATAACACTTTATTATATTAATAGTATACTTGGACAAATGAAAAACACAGCACAGGTGCTTGAGTCGTAATACATGTATTTGAAATAGCAAATCTTATATGTGTGCATGTTTTAAATATAAGACATAACTTGTGACATTTAAGAAATAAATTTCATTTTTACAAATACATGAGGGCACGACCTGTGACCTGCATGCCCACATACTAATATAACAACCATTTGAAATGTAAATTTATTTTATCAGTAACATTAACTGTAATACTAACATACCTGTGACTCTTTCTAGTTCATATGCTGCTAATGCTGGAGTTAAGAGATAACTCAGCTGATCATCAAAGTTCGTAGTCAACCCTAAATCCTGAAAGAAAAATTCCAATATCAGTAAATTTCATTCTATCCATTCTACAATCAGTACAAGTAACAGTAGAAGACAGTGCGTTACAGTTTTAAGTCCTTCTGTCATGAAAGATTTATGTAACTGTACAACAAAATCCATAAAGTAACTTTATTCTACATGATCTATCATAGTTATACTAAATCTAGTGTTCTTTTATAAAGTTGTGTGGAAAAGATCTGAAACACTAAAATCACGATTTTAGCACTTGTTCTTTGTTTGATAATGGACAGATATTTCATATTTTAACACATCCATAAACTAGAAATAAACTTTCAATTTAATCACTCCAACCTCTGTAATACTATTGAATCACTTGTATTATACTGTTTACATTTACAATAGATTTACCCTTCTGTGTTCGTACACCATGACTCGTAACTGTTGCTCCAGGTCGTTACTGACCAGGGAGGGGTCCAGGCTGGAGGAGCAGAGGGGCGGCATTGTGGGCCAGGTGGGCGACACCCCCGGCCCGCACACCGACAGGATAGCATCTTGTGACATGGACTTCCAGTCGGCCTCATTGCTGAGGTTGAATTTGCAAACCTCCACCGAGTCAGATGGCTACAAATTTCCAAATAAGATCAATGAGAAACATTACAAAGTTCATTTATGAAAACTTCAACTTTTTTTAAAAATGTTAACCTGACTATCAATCAATTAGATACATTCACAGGGTTTAAGCTCATTTGAATAATATGAATTAGTGATGCTACTGTTCACAGCTAAATTTGGTACACACACTTGTTCGACAGCAAGCTATTTTTCGCAATGAACACACAATGAATTTAACAAATTGACCTTCATATTTTTCAAGGATTTTAAAATTAAATTCTATTCCTGAAGATTGCGATCTGTGAGTTCTGGCTGATCCCATGTAAGAAATACAACTGGAATAGCCATATTAAATATTGGATACTGATTTCAATATTTACAAAAGCCCAAAATTTGTAAAAAGGCGAAAAAACATCCCAAATTCAAAATTTACAGCAGTAAAGAAGATCTTGGACTACATAAAACCCAAACATTTTGTTGGATCCATTGATAGAAACTACTTGTATAATTCATTCATTCTTTGGTGCATGTTTCATCAATTACGAATACTCTATACTTCTTACAAACCCCCCCCAATATTTTTTTCTAAAACATGAACGGCTTAATAATCTAATTCTATATGTTATGTTTGTTTTTACAAGTCTCGGCTAAGCATGAATGGCTGTGCATGTGTACATGTATTCCTATAAATAGCATACCTGGTTATTTGCATAAAACGACACATGATTGAATACACATCCAATTGTCTTGTATGGATACTTTGGTCTGTGCTGCTTGTCCATAGGTGGGGCATTGGGGTCAATTGGCAGATGAATGTACCTGTTTAAATACAGAATCACTTTAATACATATTAGTTATATATTATAACCACTAGAACTTGCAGAATAATACCTTGCAAACTAGTAAACAATTGTATTGTCTTTGCTCTGACACCTTCTTTATTAGAAACAGAATATCGGGAAAAAAATAATACACAGGTCATTAGAGCATAATTCTACAGTGGTATTCAATTCGGAGTCCTTGTACCGCTTTCCCAGAAGACGACGGTTCCTGCTACACTAATGGTGACTTCCTTGTGTCCATTTACAGTATCTGGCCATAAGTAAGTCATCATTTCATTTTTTCACTATATATTTCATTGAAAATGGCCATTTTGAAAAGACTTATTGCAGCATTCATTATAGCTCATTTTTTATAAATATAATATCTAAAATGCAGAATTGTTTGTAGTTTCTTCACATGATTTCAAAATAATATATATATTTTGGTGTTGCGGTGAAATAACAGGCCAAATGCAGAATTGAAATTTTACGTAATAGATTTGTTAAGAAATAATAGTATTTTGAGGTTAAAAATTTTGCCATGGTGATTTCATAAATGATTTTCTCAGATCATGTCATCACAATTCGTATAGAATCATAGGAAAAGAAAATTTCAACAATTATGAATAATATGTGAAAAAATTATGAAAATTGGTACCAAATTCACATCAAATAGATTTTTACAAAAATTGTGTTTTCAATGAAATATATAGTGGAAAAATGAAATGATGACTCACTTATGGCCAGGTACTGTAGACTCTCCCAGAAGACGATAGTTTCTTCTACACTAATGGTGACGTACCTGTGTCCATTTAGACTCTCCCAGAAGACGATAGTTCCTTCTACACTAATGGTGACAACCCAAGCATGGACTGCTCCCTTAGACTTGGTCCCAACACAAACGTACGCATCCAGTCCGAAGCCCAGTAAAAGACTGCACAGTAGTAAAGCGTGGTCCTCACAGTCCTACGAAATACAGTTGAACCTTGTTATCTCAAACTCAATGGGACTGAGGAAAAAACTTCAAGATATCCATGGATTTGAGTTATCGAGGGTAAAAATACTTAGAAAATAGGTGGCTGGGGCTTCTGAATCACTTTGATGTAGCCATGGTATTCATGATATCAGTGTTCAAGATACTGAATTTTAACTGTATGTCAACTACATAAAGTCAAATGGCTTCTACAAATGTTTAGGAGCTGCTCCCAAAATGGAGATGTGGTTATCATTTAGATAATGACCATGAAATATCACAAAGAAACATGTAGGTCATAAAACACAGAGTTTCTTAATCAATATTTTTTACCACGAGCAGACAGCTCAAGAAAAATAAAATCTACAAACGTGAAAAAGAGGCCCATAATGGTCACCTGATATATTATATTTGCTTTGTCCAACAATAAGAAATGACTCAAATATTTGGGAGACCTAAGTAAAAATTGAACAACAAAATATCATCAAAAGAACCAAAAGGAATGCATTCTTCTTCGAAAAATTTATCTTTTCCCGAGTAGGTTAATTGGTTAATTGTTTTTTGTTTAATGTCCCCTCGAGAATTTTTCACTCGTATCGAGATGTCTCCAGTTGTAGGTGAATTACACAAATTCAGACGTATGCTTAGCTTTTAAGGCCATAGCAGTGAAGGTTCTCTTATGTTCCAGCACCTACCGTGACACGGGACCCCCGTTTTTAACATCATATCCGAAAGATGCTGAGTGTTTGATAAAGGAGCAATCACTACCTATTTTTACATCATAGGTTTAACGTGGTCATGGCATAAGTGAGGCTCAAACTCAAAACCTCCGGTTACAAAGCGAATTTCTCAGAGTAGAATCAATGAGTTGTCTTAGATATCTATGGCTTCAGTATAAATCACTACAAAGCCTTTCGATCTTCTATTTGTTCAATGATATGGATAAGCCTACCCCCTTGTTTCGACAGAGGAACGCGTGTGCATTGGTCCACTGCTCCGTCTTACTGCCGGCCCCTAGCGACTGGACCTTCTCGTGGTGGACCAGGCTGACAAAGCGAGCAGCGTGTCTGCTGGAGTCCAGTAGTCGGCCTCCTCTCAGAGGCTTCACGTAGGAATTCACAGGCCTGTTTACCATGTTCTCATCCTGTTCATCAAAATACACAAAACGGACTATGGAACATTAATTTCAAATACAAGTATTGACATAAAATTGTAATTTAACCCTAATCTTTCTTGTCCCCAAATCATAATGAATTGTTCATAACAATATCTTACTTGTGCAAATATTTTGACCAGTCTGTCCTGATGAGCTGGTCTGATCTGGAGGTACTCCTTCCACCATTGCTTGGCATAGACCAGGAAGAGACGTTCTCTTTCTGCTTGTCGACTCTTTTCAAGACTTATCTGTGCGGCAACAACATCCTGACCAAAATTTTTTGCCGATTTGGGAAACAGCTCCATCATAACATCAATAACTCCAGCTGGTACCTTGCTTTCATTTCCTGAAAATTTTAAAAGAAGCAATCACTTAATCGTGTAATATTTTCCTACAAGAATGCTCACTGTCACTGTAATGTAATCAAAAACACTGGAATACTGGATGGGGAGAGGGGAAAAAAGCCACATATGACAGGATGCTTGTTTTTCAGCAAATGATATACAATGGAGAAAACAACTGAACATTTATCTGGAATCTATTTAATAACTTAGTGGTAAGTCTTCCAGGGAAGACATGTGTCACCTGCCTTCTTCTAATTTCATTTGAAAATTACTTCATCATTTAAAGTATCATGGCCAAAAAGTATATAATTATAATGTTTTGTCAGAATTCAGTTCTGTTCAAGTTTACCAGAATGACAATGCATATCCTAACATGATGAATTAGATGAAAAAGATGAGATATTGTTATGAGATGCCATTTGTGAGATTCTATCTGAAATAAGACAAATTTGTTTATGTCAAAAAAATAAAGTTGCGTCAAACAGGAAGTGGACATGTGGCAGATTGTAAACTGCGTTACACGATACAGTTGTCCATACTTGATGCTCTGTGTCAAATATCAGGAAGCTGGCCTGTGTGGTTCCTGAGAAAAATGACAGAAATTTAACCATGTGAAAAATATTCTAAGTTGTGTCTAACAGGAAGTTGAAATGCAGCATATTAGAAACTGCGTAACACGATACAGTCGTCCATACTGATGCTCTGTGCCAAATATCAGGAAGCTGGCCTGTGTGGTTACTGAGAAAAAATGTGACAGAAATTTAACCATGTTAAAAATATTCTAAGTCGCGTCAAACAGAAGTTGACATGCGGCAGATTGGAAACTGCGTTACACGATATAGTTGTCCATACTGATGCTCTGTGCCAAATATCAGGAAGCTGGCCTGTGTGGTTCCTGAGAAAAATGTGACAGAAATTTGTCCATGTTAAAAATATTCAAAGTTGCGTCAAACAGGAAGTTGACATGCGACAGATTGGAAACTGCGTTACACGATACAGTTGTCATACTGATGCTCTGTGCCAAATATCAGGAAGCTGGCCTAGTGTTTTCTGAGAAAAATGTGACAGAAAATTTTGTGACCGCGACGACGCCAGATGACTAAATGATCCCTTATATGTCGCCTGCCGCTAACGCAGGCAGGCGACACAACAAGTATGGTTTTTAATAGTTGCATGATAGTTAAAAATCTAAATTACTGTAAAGTGTAATATGATTCATCATTTAAAAATTTCTGTTCAAGAATCCCACTTCTGAAATTCATGCTATTCTTAACTAGAATTCTGTGAGCATTTCTAGTAAAGGGCTGCCTGCTCCTTCAATAGGGCTGTGCGATAATACCGGTATTCCGATATATTGCGATTCATTTCTAAAAAATATCGTACCGCGATACGTTTTTTCAATACCGGTATATCGTTGTAGATGCTTGGGCTCAGAAATTACGTTATAGACTGTTCTATATATTCCGTCTTCATATGGCTTAAAACATTTCTGTGATTAAAGATACAGTTTTTCTCTACTTCCAACAGGGCACGGAGTGAAGCAGCCAAGTCCTATTTTGTGCTGACTATATTCAAAAACACTTGTTTTTTAATTTTCGTGTATTCTGCATTTGAAATATATCTTAAAAACAATGAAAAAAGAGAAAAGATCGTTGATATCTTATTTGAAAATATGCAATACATATCGCAATACATTTTGAAAATATCGCAATTATATCGCGATACGAAAATTTACCCGTTACACAGCCCTATCCTTCAAAATATCCCTTCAGTTTCAATTTAGAATCAATAGCATTATAAAAGATGTAATCTAAATGTTTTACACATAAACACAGTATGCAAAGTTTATCTCTGCCCTGGAGTCAGAACCTTGAGAGATTGAACATTCGAAAGATCAAGAAAAAATCAGCTTTAGTTGTATAGAGAGAAAAATTGGGACTGTAATTTCACTTCAAGAGATCAAAATTTGAGCCACTGAAAGTCACCATTAATATGTATATATTTCTCAAACACTGTCTTTAAAATCAAACACGACCTCCTTACCTGTTCCTTTAAGCTCTAACATCATGGACATCCTGTTTCCTGACGAGGCTAAAACTGTTCTCCACTCGAAGAAGTTGGATGAGACCAGGCTGGTTTCTCCAGAAGCTTCTGTTTTGATCAGCACTATATGGATAGGGTCACTGATGGATAACATAGCACTAGCGTCAGCCATCTTGCCTGCTTCACCTACAAAATATTGATTTACATTAATGGCATAGGAAACACATAAGTCATGTACAAGTTTGTAATTAATTTGTTCATTTTAATCTATCTTAGCCTGTACATAAAATCGAAACCTTCAGATATTAACTGAATTAAAAATATATTGGTTGAACAATACATCTGTCTTAGAAGATAACTTCATAAATACTGTACCAGATGACTCTTTGTGTAGTTCCAATAGAAAACCTTCGTCTATACTAGGTTCACATGCACAAGGAACAGGTCTGGATTTGAACCGCTGACCACGAAAGTAAATGTGAAAAGTGAAGAAGGACGACACTTGTCCAGGCATGGGGTCACTTTCGTCAATGTGTTCCAGAAAGGCTTTCCCGCCTTTTATTTGGAAATAAACATACCTTCTTGTTGGATCAATATTTACTACAAAATAAAATGTAAACTGGTTGACTCTTAGGTAAGTGAAAGCAAGAGATGCTTGTACAACATATACATGTATGCACCCTGTCTGTTAAAATCACAGTATAGAGCACCGAGTTGAACATATCTTAATGTAAAGATATATGTAGGACTCCAAAGTGCGATGTCACGCCAAAGTGTGCAATGGTCGCCCCAAAGTGCGATGGTCTGCACCAAACTCCTCCGATGGTCTGACACGCAAAGTGCGATGGTTCTCAATCATGTCCCAAAGTGTGATGGTCACTAAGGATACCCCTCCGCTTACCCCAATCTCCTGAAGAGGTTGTTAACTGTTCATGAATTTTGAAATGGAAATCATATTGCTACCTTGTTTATGTCCAGAAGCTTGACCTTTGACCTTTGAACCCCAATTCAATATATGAAACATTTGACTCATGGACAGTTCATTTGATGACATGGTGATTCTAGGTTGAAAGTATAATGCTCTTCAGCCCAAAAATCAAATTGGTACTTCCATGTCCAGTGCGTTGCCGCCATTGACTTTTGACCCTACATTCAATAGGGAAAATCTTCGTCCATGAGTAGTCCATATGTATGATATGGGTAACTCATTAGAACACATAGCAATCCTCTAGAGCACACTCAATTCAATTGCTACTTTTCATGTCCAGTGTGCGCTTGACCTTTGACCTTTTGAACCCAAAATTGATAGGGAAACTCTTCGTTCCAGAGAGTAGTCCATATGTATGATATTGGTGACTTTAGGTAGAAAGAGATAACACTTTAGAGCCCGGAAACCATTTTGCTACTTCATTGTCCAGTGTCTTGACCTTGACATTTTGACCCCAAATCATAGGGACATTTTGTGTCTCCATAAGTAGCCATATGCTAATGATATGGGACTCTTAGGTGGAAAGATAACACTTTAGAGCCCGAAACCATTTTGCTACTCATTGTCCTGTGTGCTTGCCTCTGACCTTTTGACCCCAAAATCAATAGAGAACATCTTCGTCCCATAAGTAGTTGATATGTATGATATGGTGACTCTAGGTGGAAAGGATAAACTTTATAGCCCGGAAACCACTTGCTACTTTATTGTCCAGTGTGCTTGACCTTTTGACCTTTTGAACCAAAAATCGATAGGGAATATCTTGCGTCCATGGGTAGTCCAAATATGCAATATGGTTACACTAGGTGGAAAGGATAACACTGTTGAGCCCTGAAACATTTTTGCTACTTCATTGTCCAGTGGTGCTTGACCTGTTGACCTTTTGACCCCAAAATCAATATAGGGAACATTATTGTCCATAAGTAGTCCATGATGTATGATATGGGACTTTAGGGGACAAGGATAACCTTTATGAGCCCGGAAAACCATTTTCGTACTTCATTGTCCTGTGTGCTTGGGCCTCTGACCTCTTGACCCCAAAATCAATAGAGAACATCTTTTGTCCATAAGTAGTTGATATTATGATATGGTGGACTCTAGGTGGAAGAGATCACACTTTATAGCCCGGAAACCACTTTGCACTTTATTGGTCCAGTTGATGCTTGACCTTTTGAACCCAAAATCGATAGGGAGATATCTTCGTCCATGGGTAGTCCAAATGTGCAATATGGTTACACTAGGTGGAAAGGATGAAACACTTTAGAGCTGGAAAACCATTGCGTCTACAGACAGCGGACAACCCTATTCCCAGTATACCCCCCCCCCCCCCCAAAACTGTCGTTTAACTCACTGACTGTGCGGGAAGGTTATACATGAGGCAATGTCTAGAGCAATACATGTCTTTAGATTATATGGTGTAAAGCAAGTTAAGAAATATCTAGCTGTGACTTTCACCTTCAGTTCAAAATAAAACCTATCCTAGTGACCTTGACCTATACTTTGAACAGCCCTTCATTTGGTTTCATTTTCGCACTTGTTAATTGCGAAGAACAAACCCAAGGGAATATTTACCCCTTTACAGTATTGCACAAGATAAAACCTGTCTGTCCTCATAATGACCTTGGCCAATACTGCACTCTTATCTCCCATACATTAGGGATTATCTCATGAACATGTGTATCAGCTTAGCATTAGTACATGTATAAGGTCAACAGCCAACCTAGTAGTATGTAGACTGCAAGGTTCAGTTCTCTGCACATAGAACTTGTCTAGGACTTTGGTCATACTGACCTGCCAAACAATTGAAATCATGACAATGTGCATGATGACGTGCATCAGCCTACAAAGTGCGAAGTCCGAGAGATTTATCTGTAACTGTTGTACAAAATCCAGTATACAGAAGTCTGAAAGACTATCTGTTGTACAAGATCCACTATACACATAAACCTGTCTGACCTAGTAGTGACCTTGACAATACTGACCCCCCAAACAACAGGGATTATGTGCACATTTTAAATGCATATCAGCCTAACAATTATGTGGAGTATGTGAGGTAAAGGATTCTCCAATAGTGGAGAGACTGACTGATATGTGGAATGCAATGTGGCTCTCCTATGAAATAACACTCTCCTGTTAAATCAAGAAACATCCATCATACTAGTATCCATGTGCAATTATTGACATATATCCATCATATCCATGGAAACATTTACCTTTCTTTGTTGGTAGCTGTGTGACTTTATCATCCCTGTCCAGGAAGTGAGTGGCCGGGGTTGTGCCCCCTTGTTGACCCCTGAACTGTAACTGATGCAGAATGTCGTCAACAAGTCCCTGCTGCTTCAGTTTGTGTAAGAGTTCCTCCTCTCCCACTTTGCCGGACTGACCCATAAAGTCCTGCTGTATCGTGTCAGACAGGATGTCCCGGATCTTGTTTTGAATGTCCATCTGTAAAGCATCAACAAACAGTAAAATATGCTTACATATTACGAAGAATTTTGATTTGTTACCAATGTAATCATGAAGTACATGTAAGCCAGGAAAGGGTGGAAAAATTGTATAATTAACTTTGGTCCCCAACCTTTTAAGGTCACTATATCAAACTGACCCATATGCTGAAAACAATATTTACTCATCATAAAATACTGCAATTTGAAAGCAAGTCAATTTTTCATACTGATCTACCTTCATAAAATAGTGCGCTGTAAACAAATAGTATGTAATTCTTCTCTAGCCAAGGGTTTTCTGTCCACTCAGCTACCCATAAAATGTTTGGGAGTTGAGTGGAAAGAAAACCCTTGGCTGTATTGCGAAGATGCTGTAAGATGGAAAAAGTTATAATTATTTCACAGAATTTGATGTTTTATAAGCCAGGATAAAAACAAGGTTTTATCATTTGGCCGTACATAAATAAATTGTCTGGGTTTTTTTTGTGTACTACACAGATGCAGCTGAAAAATAAATTAAATGTTGTCCTCACCAGAGAAATTAATCCGAATCTTACCCCAGCTCTTTTATACATGCACTGATGTGTGAAGGAAGAGTCAAACTAGATGTATGTCGAAAGTCTACCTATGAATTACTTGCTGACTTTTCTGACAGTGACCCTTTTAACGTCCAAAATGTGTGACCATCTTGCCTTACTCTTACATCAGAAAGATTATTTCTCTTTTTAAAGATCATAAAAAATGAATGGCAACAAAAAATAAAACATAAATCAAATTCAATTTTCTGTAATCAATATGAATGACAGTTTGGGAATAATATATAATTATACATATACATGTGTAGCTTAAAGGTTAGAGCATCTGACTAGTAATGCTGGGGTCTTGGATTCAGTTCCTGGTCTAGCCATAGACTTTTTTTTCCTCTACTACAGTTCGTGAATCTTCAAGGACGAAGACAAAATAAGGAGGAAAGAATTTAGTAGTTTTAGGTTATCATGGTTATCAGACTAGATAGTTCAGTGGTTAGAGAACCTGACTTGTAATACTGGAATCCCGGGCTCGATTCCTGGTCTAGCCATAGATTTCTCCTCTCCTATCCTAGCGTTTGGTGCCATTGACTACTGCTGCAGTGCACGTAATCCTGCCAGGGGTGGAAAGCATCTGAAAGGGCTCAATGGGTGAAGACAATTTAAGGAGGGCTATAAGCAGAATGACTTGTGAAAGTGATCGACAAGAAAAACACCTACTTCGGATAATTTCTTGTTTCTATAATAATATTTATTTTTTCATAATTTAAGAGTTGTTTTTTTTTTTTTTTTTTTTTTTCAATAATTTAAGAAAGGTTTGGGGGGGGGGAGGTGGGGGGGGGGGGGGGGCAATATCCACACTTCAGGTGCCTGTGGTTGATGGATTTAATGATATTCAGGTGTTTTTAGAACTTCTCTGATGTTTAGGTAGTTACGTGGTGTTTTCGGTCTCCTATTTATTCCGTGGATCGCAATAAAAAGTCAGTAACATCAATCAAAACAATAACACTTCATTATCCAATGCAAGCAGCAGCATGTCATTTGTAGACACAGACTAACTTTGCAGAAGGTTCACTTAGCCATACCTGATTGAGTTGTGAATGAATAATTTGCTTCAGCTCTGTGATCTTTTCTGTCGGAAGAGACATTTTAACACTTGACACGGCCAAGAAATTTCTTAGAAGAACTGCATGTGCCTCAGTCTCCTCATTTGTTTTTCACCGCTTCACGCATGCGTATAAAATCCGATCCCGATTCCCAATTCAATCGGGATCGGAGTTCGAAATGGAGAAGATGTTTTTCGTAGATGCGAAGATGAAAAAAATGATTTTCTTACGTCTTCAAAGAGAACTTCAAAGGAAGAGTCACAGCATTTTTCGATTGTCGAGTACTCATTCTGGTACATCATCAGTTATTGCGGTTTTAGACACGAATTGCAAAGTAAGGATGATTTAATGTTTTCGAATTGCCTCTGTTGTGTTGCGTAAGGTTCTAATAAGAAAATATTTAGGGAGTGAGTGGTGGTATTATTGCGGTTGTTTTTGTTTGAATCATAGTATATACTTGACCAACCATACATAGATGTGCTCACATCTTAATCGACCAATCAAATTGCAAAATTCATATTGATATTTCTGTGGAAACAAGCACAGGCCGTCAGGCGCTTGTTTCATAAACTTTGCAAAGTATGCTATATAACAACACTGTTATATATTATACTTTGCAAAGTTTATGAAACAAGCGCCTGTGGAAACAAGGGGTTATTTATAGTTTCCGCCCAAGCCTTCATAAAATATGTAGAAAAAGTTGACAGCATCACTCATGCTTCAGCTGATATCATTTCAGGTTACATTTGATATGAATCCTCTTAAAACTTAATGAAAATCAATCCTTGTATGATTTTTCTGCACATACATGTAAAACCAATTGATACCATTCAATTCCACATTAAATAGATGATAATTGAGGCTATTAAGTATTTGAATAATGCATCATTTTTGCTGGAATGTTTTACACACAAATTAACTCATTTTGTAAGTTTTCTGTTGAATTTCTATATTAAATGATGGCAGGGAAAGTTGTTCTGAGATGTACACATGCATGTAATTTTCTTTGGTTGTGTGATCACTGATCAGGCC
>CAJDSM010000060.1:14237-33730 GCA_903981925.1 Ostrea lurida
TATTTCAATACAAGAAAATTACTGATATCTCATCAATGTTTCTAGAATTTGTCAATACCAAAGTTTTTCTTTTCTATTTTGATTTTCTTTTCTATGTCCACAAGATCTATTCGCTGACTCAGAATGTTACATAATGAATTTTCTTCTTCACAGGGTCACAATAGTGGTTCCTGTAGTTTACAAAGTCATGGTTAAATATTTACGAATTCATGGATTGTTCTCGCGACATTGGAGTTAATGTCGCAGCGTATACAGGTTACTGTGTTGGTTGTGTTCTCATCTGTCCGTTTATTTATTTATTTATTTATCGCTATCGTATATCTTTGGATTTTTGTACAGTGTGAGATTTTTTGTGGGTCTGGAAATGTTGACATGATTGGGTCCCAGATTGTCTTTCATTACTGAGACGTGCAAGAGCATACACTGTGTAAAGTGCAGGGTTTTTTTTTCTTTCTATTTATTGGTTATAAGTTTGGTTTTTTTTATTGCTAAGTTCAAGTATATTTTTTCTATTGTTGCCATGGTAACTATAATCACTGAATGTAATGTAGAGCTAATTTTTTGTGACCAATAATTTTTTGTGGTTTTTTTTTAACCTCATGTTATGAGATTTGTGTTGTATCACTTGTAAATTAAGTGCCTTTAAGGGGTAAAGGGTAAGGGGGTGGGGGGTTGTGAAGGGGTTTGTCTCAACCCCTCTCACTAATGTCTTCATCGCATCATATAGTTAAAAACAATTCAATTTCATATATTACTGACTGTTTGATGTTATTAATTCATTGATGATTTTAATGTATTGAACGTTAAGTTGGACAAATGCATTATATTTTGAAATCATATAACATAATGAAGGGCCTGTTTTCACATTTTTAAATGGACCAGTATCATATAATTGACTCCCAGTACATATAATAATTGATCATACAAAGACATTGATATTAAATCACACAAATTTTAATTATTTCACAATGCTGTCATGAAATATGCTGTTCAGTGTGTTAGTCAACATGCAGAAATAAACACAATGACCATGTGCTGTCATCCATGAAAACGAGTTCATTTTTATATCATTTAATTTTATTTCAACGTATCAACTAACGCCTGGATTGAAATTGGTTAAAAAACATTTTGCAGAATTTAGGATGATTTTTGAATCACATACTGAACAATAAAGTCTAATGAAGACATTATTAGTTGTTGTCTGTAAATAAGTAAATTAAATGATAGAAAAAGTCTTAATAATTCTTTCGGGTGAATATGCGGGTTATTCACCGAAGATTTTAGACAGGTAAAGTGACTTTCATCTAATTGCGTTACGCACATTGTGAGTTTATTGCGTCTAAAAATTCGGTGATAAATGATAGACAGAACAGAATAGGGGGGGGGGGGGGGGGGGATGGGGGCAACTTAATAAATGTATGTGACACAAGCAGCGAAAAAAAAAAAAATTCATTGAACACTGAATAGTGTGGGGGGGGGGGGGGACTTTTAATTGTGTGTAATGTTATGGCAGGAAAAAAAAAATGTGATAAAAGGTGGGGGGGGGGGGCAAAACATAACGTTTTGCCCCCCCCCTCCACTCCACATTTTAAAATGGGGGGGGGGGGGCATAGTGCCCTCTCTGTCCTACGATGCAAATATTTGTGTTGTGGTGGCAGTCTTGCAGATTACTTCAATTGTTTTTTTTATAATCTATTAACAGTTTCTTTTAGTATATTTACAATAACATCCAATACTTTCTTTGTAGTTAGGGCAATTATAACATGCGTCGGAAATAAACGTTTTACGACGTCAAGTGAAAACGGAATGGTAGCGAGCAAGTGATTTAAGGTGGCCACTCAATCTGGAAAGAGTTTATCAAAACTGGCACTATTTCTTTATTGATGAAAGATTATGATTATAATTATTATATAAGCAACGTGAATAATGGTGGGGAAATATGAAATAATGATGTTAAAAAACATGATTTTAAAATTTTGTCAGTATATATGAGAACAAAAGTTCTGGCGGATTCGATACTCGGGCTGGGGATTAGATAATCGATGCTTTAACTACGAGGGTATGAGTTATAATAATCAAAATTGTGGATAAACAAGTTTTTTCAAACTATTAAAATTGCCATCCTATGGATGACGTTGATGTTTATAGAGTACATGAGCTTTAGTGTAGTGGGCTACTTGAGTACTATGCACATTCCATGCTAATCGTGATTATTAGTCCTCCTAACCGGTTTGTAACGGAGGGAATATAGCTTTTTTGTGGTCTGCGTTCATTCTAGTGTCTGTCTGTCTTATTCCGTCCCGTTGTTTTCCAGAGTTTTTTTCAATTAACTGCTTGCAGATATTCATTTGATATTGTAGCAGTTGTTTGCAATTACAGTTATACAGATCAGTCCGGTTTGGTTTTGAATCCATATTCATTTTTCAACTGAGGTTATTGGCCCTTGGACATAGAAGATTTCATAATATTCAGTTTTCGCATTTTTCGCCTAAACTTGCTTGCAGATTTCATCATTGATTATTTGGTAGCAATCTTTGCATCATCAGTTACAAGGTCGTAAAATCGGATTTGGATTTGATCTATATTATTTTTCAACAAGTTGATGCCCTTGTCTACTCCTGGTAACAATATTCCTTTTACGGTAAGGTATAATTAGATATATGCCTACATTATGAATTAAGAATTGTGGTCGTATAATTTGTGTAAACTGGTAGATGGCTGATGTATTTGCTGTGCAATAACTCCAGAATGCTTGTGTTTTTTTTTTTTAAATTCGGTAATGTAAATTACTAAACAAATCATTTTCGGATGGTATTATTGATCCACGTTTCACTGGTAACGATACTGTGAAGCGGAAACCATTTGCGTGAGTTATTATATTCGCGATTATATTTTTAACGACTCGTCGAAAATAAAACATCGCAGATATTGATGAATTGCTAATTATTGTATAAGTGCGTCTCGCAGATAAAAACATCGTGAATTACCGTAAAGATAAAATTACGGAAAGTTTAGTCCGAATATTAAAGCGTAAAATTTATAGCAAGTATGTAGATTCGACTGAGTGCGTGACGAAAAGTTGAAAATAACAAACGGAATGCAAATTAGAGGTTGGACAAACACGGACCCCTGGACACACCAGAGGTGGAATCAGGTGACTAGGAGGAGTAAGCATCCCCTGTCGACCGGTCACACCCGCCGTGAGCCGTTTATCACATACGCTTCCTTTTCTTTATGGATCTAAAGAACTGAAATGATATTCACTTCAAGATATAGTGGAATCTTTAGCTAGTTTCATTGTTTTATCTATTTTGATTTGTAGATTATATCAACACCGACAGGACCAGACGATAATCAACTTCGCATTGGTATACTGAACATTATAAACTTGTTATCTGACGGTACTGAAATGACCCCCATCACTAAACCCTGACAAAACAATGATTAAACCACCATCAATATGTTAACCTGTACAATTAAGAAGCTATTGAACTCACAAAGAATAATTAAACTCATTTCGTGCCAAAATGCATGTCTTGTCAGAGCGCATTCTAAATCAATGATATTTCGTTCACACTATCGTCATGCTGTCATTATTTTGGATTTTCCACTGAAATACCGCTACTAGTGATCGTCGGGGGGGGGGGACTTCTAAAGAATGTGACAAGCAAAATACAAACATACATGTATAAAAACAAAACAAAACAACGAAAATAAAAACAACCCAAAAAGCTAATAGAACACTAAATGCGTGTGTGGGCGCGGGGGGGGTGGGGTAGGCTAGACTCTGAGATGTTTGAAACCCAGTGGAGTTCCAGGGGGCACAGCCCACGGAAGTTCCTCGGTGTAAGGGTTTTAAAAGTTATTTATTGACCGCTTAAGGGCCCTCAAAAGGCAGCAAAATGATTGTACAATGATATAAGCAATGCATAATATATAGCTAATATTATTAGAGGGAAAGAGTTTTATGATTGAAAGGAAAAGAGGACACAAACTTGTTGCACATAACATACATCATTAATCTATATTAGTTTCAGAACTTACATAAATTGTACAGAAAATGAGGCGACTTTCAAACCCAGGATCGATTTTACGAAGGAACGTCCCGTCAGGGCCTTAAGTCGTTCACCAGAACCTATTTTTTCTTTTCATTTTCTTTCTGGCAACGCAGCTGTCTTAGGACATGAAAGGTACGTGAACATGCATATTTGCCCCTATACGAAAAGCCGCGCCTTATACAATCCAATCTAACTTTTATAAAAGATATCGCAATCTAGGGACCAAACGGATATTTATAGTATGAATAATTCATAAGTGATTTTTAGATTAAAAAAACCAAACCAATATATATCGATTGCTAATGAACTGCTTTATGGGCGAATGAGCAAGCCGTCGTTTTACATAATCTAAGGAAGAGAATTAAGGATTCATACAGGATAATGGTTTTTAAGAATCAAACCTACTAATACCCGACACTGCATCGTATGTACTAATAAAATTATCCGAAACTGATTATTGGTATAAAATGTCGAAATGATTATGGCGATATATGATTATGTAGCGTATTAACTACTTATGAAATGGATTTATAAAAATCAACTTAAAAATATAACTAAACTAAACTATCTACAGTTGTACATAATACACCGAGACTGATATCTACGATGACGGACCATGTAGACATGAAAAAAATGTAATTAAGTTTAATCCAATTTATGCGGTGGCTAACTACATCATTTGAACGCTGCAATAAGTTTGTCGACATCTTTTATTTCATTGGAACCAAATAGGGGTACAAAAATGTTTTTTTGACCCTCCCCTGATCGATTCCGAGATCACATAAATTCGTGGTGTCCCATAGGCGGATGCAGTAAATTTCAGACATTTTCATTGTTATCCTGGAGACTTATTGCGAATAAACGACGTTTTTCTTATTTCCAGGAAAACTGTGTTTCAGAATCCATCTGTACATTTCATTTGAATATCAAATCCTTTTATATGATATGTTTTGTGTGTGCCGTTAGTATTACATTTTCTTTTTCACCTGTGAGGGGGTATATGAGGTGGCAGAATCAATAAACAACACTGTTCCACAACTCAAATGCAATGTATCATGTGTCAAACGATTAATATATTGCTTTGGAAACATTTAAAAAGCATTTGAACCAATCAAAATTACTCTCCCCCCCCAACCCCTTCCCCATCCCCCCCCAAAAAAAATAAGTAAAAATAAAATAAAATAAAAGTAAAAAACAAAAACAACCCCAACCCCTACTCCCAAAAAACAAAACAACACAAACAAAATACAAAAAAAAACACCAAAAAAACCCAAAACAAAACAAAAACACCCCCCCCCCCAANCAAAAACACACCCCCCCCAAACCCCCCAAAAACCTTTTTAAAAAAATCATGATGGTGTACGGGATGAACCCGGGTCCCTTACCTATCAGAATAATCAATGCGATATGAGCTGCAGTGAATATATGGTGTTAAAGGTTCAGGAACGCAGTTGTTTTGAATTTGTTTCAACAATTATGAAATAGGATTTAAGATGGCCGAAAGGCACTTGTTCAGCATATTACTCCATGCATCTTGATAAGAATTTATATGGTTTAGCGGAGGGTATCTCATCTGTTTTAAAAGTGAGCAATCATTTAATGAGCGGGTGGGATGGGCTTGGGGTCACTTATTGAACAGATTGCTCAATGGATCTTGACATGCTCAATTAAGGTAGATCTCTACACCTTCATAATGGCTGACTTTCTTTTGAAACATGGATGAAAATATCAATATCAGGGTTATATGTCAATTCATTTCAAATGTAAATGCCTAGCTGTGTAGCTAAGTATGTTAATTAGCACGTAAACTATTGAACTGTAGCTACATTGTAGATCACGGGTTCGATTCCAGCAGGGATTCTAAATTATTTTTCAACCCACTTTCAACCAAACCTGCACTTTTTGACGAAATAGAGTGAATTTGGAATCCCACATTCTAATTCACCGACCTATTATTTTTCAACAAACACCTATACCAAAGAATTATCGATTTGCTGGATTTGAGTTTTTAAATGTTTATCCTCGCCAGTGCCCCATTCCCGTGGTAGCATTCTGTCTTATTATCCCTCACATAAAATATTGCAGCTGTGAAGGAGCGGAATTTAGGACCGGTAATTTGCAAGCAACTTAGTTATGCAAGAAGTGTTGTAAATAAATACATTGTGATTTTTGAAAACTCTAAAGAAACTTCGACTAAATTGAAATCCCAAGATTGTTCTCCTATCATCAAACAGTCAACGTATGATTCCTCAATACCCTTTACAAGATAATTAAAGATTTAAACTTTTAATATTATAGAATAAGTATGCTTCGTCGATCAAAATTTTAAAGCAAGAATATTATTGTTCTAGTGATCTTCTTATAACTTCTTTGTTAAGACTCTTCTGAGTTCTTTGGCACAAGTACTCTGAAGATGTGATATTGAACAATGCTGGATTCCCCTCGATTGAAGAAATTATATTCATTTGTAGTGTTGGTGTTTAACTTAGACTCTATCCACGTCCGTTGGAATTTCACAATGTACAAACGAACCCAGCTAACTCGATTTGAGTTAGTCTGACCTATTTTTCCTTATTTTCGAGGCAGGAATTCAATATAAAACAAACAACTTCCACAGGGAGAAAGGTGAAGGAAATTCTCTATCGGTTACCATTTTAATTTGACAGTCGATATGTCGACGCACGTGTTATTTCTAATAATAGATAAATTATATTCTAAATTGTTCCAATTCATATTTCTGACTCTAATAAGCATTTTGCCATAGCCTATAATTCGATCATTGTGTTAAAACACTTTAATTAGAAAAAATGACACCATACTATGGTTTTCTTGTGTACTTCTCATAGTCTGAATTTTAGCATGTACTCGGGATGGTTTTAGTGAACATAAAATTAGACGGGCACAGGTAAGTAATGAACAAACGAGGGTTACGATATTGCCTGCTTTCTTCCAATCGTCAACTTTCCGCACAATTATGTAGCAAACATAATTCATTAAGAAGATCATGCTGCTATAATTGGATGTCTATGTGAGTGTTCCTGTACACCTTTATTCGACACACTTAGAGAATGATTCATGTCTCAGCGTTGATATTCATAGTTTTTTGAAATCAGGCATGAGTCTATGTACATAAGCAGTTATATGGGGCTCTCAACAGTCATGTTTAAATCAGCATTTCCGCGAAGTTTTGTGGTCGCTTAAAAACGATCTAGTTTTACCATATATGGCACCTGAACCATTGTGACCATCATGTATAACTTAATTGATTTTGATCTACTGGAGAATACTCCATTTACCTGATTCAAAGGAGCAAATTGGTCCACCACGTGCGGGAGTACAATTTAATGAGTAGCAAGGAGAAGATTGTCTTTAAATCCTTCCCTAAGGCAGCCTTGATAGACCCACTATCTACAAACGACATCGGTTCTAGAGTCCTGGTAGCTCACCATAACGAGGCTTGGATTTTTGTTTGGATTTGACGAGATTTGTATTTCTACCCTCTTTTTTTTAGCTTTTCCCGTTTTAACTACTTTCCTGGTCTGTACAAGTTCTTTGCCTTTCTAACTATTTAAGCTCCCTCATTTCAATGTTGATTCGCATAATAAATATAGAGGTGGAAGTGCTATCTAATTTCCAACATTTTTATATTGAAAGATCGCGAAGCAGCTCTGAATGGTGAAGACTGTGCTTTATAGAATTAAGTACGATTTACAGCGGTCCCAATTTTGTAATAACTGGTCTTGCAACTTAGTCAGACATTCCAGACCCCATGCACCCTTTGGTAGCCTTGATTATAAAAGACAAAAGTCGTGCTTTTTGAGAAACCTCTCTACACTTAGTCAGGTACTAGGCGAAATCTTTTAAAAAAAAAAATAAATGCATAAGTCATGCAGCAGCGGAAGGCTTCTAACAAACTTTTTAATTCATAAATCCTTATCTATTTGCTCATATTGACGTATATAATAAAATCCCAAGGATTAGCCGAAAAAGTATGACCCTTTTTACCAATTGTGTAAATAATTGATGATTAGCTTCCTGAAGAAATGGTGTAACACGAGGGACAAACAAATCGTACAATTTCACAAATCGAGATGTCCGCGTTTTATTCCCTCCTATTATAAGTGACAGAGCAATGTATGTAGAACCTCAGAAGGTAAGAATGGAACACGGTGAGTGAAAATGTATCAAGATATAACAGTTATTGTAAAGGAAAAGCGTATGTATCCCTTATAGTAGAGAAAGACACCTAGTTGACAATGTGTGTGTAGCCAGACTAGCGAGTGACGTGTGACCAACCACTAAGATGTGAGGTGCGGAGTCGATAGTTAATTAACGGTCGGATGGACAACTGCGCAGACGCAGAGATTGGGGTGGAGAGCAATAACAACTTGTATAAGCCTCTGGCATGGTGATCGATGAACTCACTGGATAGTGCGAGCATGTAATAGAAGAGTCGAAAATTGATACAGTATTAGAGTCGCTATATCATTAGCTAGTTCTGTAGTGATATATATCATGATCTCCGGCAATGTTTTGAGTGATTATAGACAGGACCACCGAAATAATGCGAGAACAAAAGGTGGATAATGTATATATTGAACGACATGGTTGGAGTGAAACAGCGATATAGCAAGAGATACGCATAGTCGAAAGTGCGTGATAACTATGATGGTCATTGCCAGTCTCCTCACCCTGGATATAGAGAGAGTAAGAATATAGTGTGCGTTTAGAGAGTAGTGGAATGATTATCGCGGACTTGCTTATCTCGTTATCGCAGAACACACTGTGGCTGCGGTTGTAAAGCACACTATCTTTCCGTGGCTGACATAATCTTATCCTGAAATACTTTCGACGTAAGAAACTTTCACCCCCGGACCTTTGACCTAGTCTGACATTAACACAGTGTGAAAATTAAATAGTTTAGTGATGGAGTCGAGCACGGATCTCTATAGCGCATTGATGTCCGTTGCACCAAGGTGGCGCTTGCTGAGGAAGAGGGCCGAGCTGTCATTACATGCACCCGGTGGCACGTGTGTAGAGTAAACCACAACTGGATGTTGGAGTAGTTGTATGCAATAACTATACATTTGTGAGAACATAGATTTAATCGCACGGGTGGTTCAGGTGCGTGAAATGGAAATGTTTACACGGTGGTGATAATGATACCACTGTGAATAGAGTACTTGATTGGTAGGGAGGGACCATTGTATACTATAGATGATATATCATTGATCGAACGAACTCAGTGCAATCTGAAGTCTCCCTCAAATGCCCAAATTAGAATATACTATAATATCTCAAGAAGCTGGCCGACTCATTCAACACATCTCTTATTCCTCTTTGGGATCACTACATCCAGAACCTGCATTAGATTATTTGTAATCCTTATGATTGGAGATAAACTTGCCATCTCGTGTGTTGAAATCGTATTTAACACTCCTCCGCATTGTTGCATCCTTCTTTTTATTCGGTGAGCATAGTAATTCAGTAGACACATGAACCCGAAGCATTTATGAAGTTTAAGGTGCCAAAATAGATATTACGGCATATTTATCTACCCCATCATTTTTCTACAAACAATTGCCATTGATAACATCACAAACAGCATTTGACAAAACTATAGACAGGCCATATTTGTGCTAAAACCATCCAAAATTACTCGTTTTAAATGTTTTCATCTTTTATTGAGATATTTTCTGAAAGCTGCCGTTAAACCCCAAATATAATCTACATTGTTGTATTAAATGATTGCTATAGTTAGATATATCCACAAAATCCAGCTCATCACTTTATCAGTATTTGCACTTTTGTAATTGTATACCAAGATGTTTTGACTTGAATTCACACAACTCTTAGGTTGATATGCCAACATCTTGATTCAGTCTGAGCCACCGAGCCCCTAAATTCCACCATAGAGAAGGGACTTCAACAACATGTTTCAAAGCTGTGTTTTACAATTGGACTGGAATGTTTACCTGATTACATTGTAGGGTGATGATTGTCGGCGTAGTAAATCTTATATATTTCATCAATTGCTGTTTAAACTATCTGTTTGTTGTCCGTATTGCACTTCCATTGACCATCAACGGGTACACAAGAAATGGAGTGAGAACCAATATAAATTGGCAATTATAAACAACTCTCATTTATTAACATGGTTAATACGATAGTATTTTCCTAAAATAATAATACAATTTATTCATATACACGATTTCTTGATTTATATACATATAGCGAGATTCATAAAATCATATTGTTGAAACTTAGTGTTTCATACACTTTATTAGACGTCATTTCTCACCACGACTAGATTCTTATTACACGGGGTTAATCCACATTGACTTTATTCGGACTATCAGGGCACAGCGCAGATCATTAAAAATATTCACATATCATACCTAGATATCCGTCATCAATGAGCGTCTTTACCCACTCTCATAGGGCAACCTTTTAACCTGCCACTCTCTTTGAACGACAGGCGGTGTTCCCCAATTACCGATCTGGATATGTTGGATTTTATGGATTACCGTATTTTAACCTATCTGAACTTTTCTTACTTCGCTCCATAATTTGTATTACAAAATCGTGAGGCATCACGACCCCACACAAAAAGCGCAGCCACTGATACACTTGGGTCATGGTAACTTATGAAGAATAAATTGTCCTCTTAGAATGTTTGCATATATTGAACTTATGAGCTACTGTTAATCACACAGAATATGGTAAATTTAGCATTTATTCTCTGAAACGATCTTTTTGTATCGACTCCGCGAGTCTCTAAGGAACTGTCCAAATGTACTGTCAACCGAAATACGAAAAATACTGGTAACCACCGTAAAAGTTCTCTGATCGCGGTTCTTTTAACTCGGATTCCGATTTCGGGTTGTTTACTATTTTTTAACACACATTTCCATTTTTTCGCTCACACTGTTCTGATTGGTTCGATTTATATTAAGCATTAACTATTCATCATATCTACAAGTTGGAATATCCATATAATCATCGTAAACTTACAATAACCTTGGTTTGTAAAACAAAATACATCTGATTCTGACACGTGCTTAGAAATTGCATTTAAGAATTTTTTTTCCAATGATATATGTGAATGCAGATTATTAGGGAATTTTCAAAATTCAGTGTATAAAGTTTAATAAAGCTATCTCAAGTCTGCAATATAGTACAATTGCAGTTAAGTTTATCAACAGCATCTGCTTCTTTAACTCAAAGTGTAAGGTGCTTTTTCTCTATCGTGACCGGAAGCTTGTGTTCTAGTAGCCCATTCAATAAATAAGCCCTTTGAGAACTAGTTCCTCTCCCAACACCTCGGCATTCAGACTTAGAAGCCGCGTCTCATAGATAACACTGAATGAATCGGATGGTTCCACATAACGAAGGCTGTTTGCAAGTTAAGAGAACCTTCCCTACTACCACCGTAAGCCAGCTATGTATAGTCTTTAAATTTTTCTTAAATACCCTCACCAGACCTAATAAATATAGATAGAAATTAAGATCTCCCTTTTTTTTATCTTTGTTTGTTTGTTTGTATTGTACATAATGTCATCTGGCTAGTGAAATATTACATAATTATGTTGATATGCCTAAAGGATTTATTAAAACTTTGAGCATCTGATACACCCATTTACTTGTAGTCCTTCAAATTTACACTTGATTCTCATAAAACAATTTTATATATTGATATACAAAATAAAAACCATAAAACTCGATATATAAAACCCAAAAACCGAGATCAATTTTTCCTGAACCAACGAGCCGAAAAAATGTAAACTGAAACGTTACAGTCCTGACTTCGTCCAAGCAGAAATGTACCGATCGCAAAAACATCATTATTGTGTGTTAATATCTTCGTCAAGAAGTTGAGCAGATCTCACCTCATACAGTTTTGTTTATGTGTTGTCTTTTAGTGTTTGCGTACACGGGACATCTGTGTGAAATTATCTGTTATACATGTATTTTTAACATAACTCGTCATATATCATTAACACACATTTAGGAATTTTTTCCCAGTAGAAGAATTGTTGAACAACATTCTGCCATCTAAAAGAATATAAAAAACGCAGGTCCATCTAATACAAGGACCAACAATTATTCTTTCTCGCTGTTAATATCTGTTATTAGACAACGCATTAGTGTCAACGATTAATTCAACAAATTAATTTAGATTACAAGAACGAGATAAATCAATATTTAAATCATTTGATTTTGATCTGGAACATTGAAGTAGATCAAGCATATCAACTCTGCATGTTTTGATTATTCAATTCACTTATGCTTCACGGCCTTATGCTTTCACAAATATATAAAGTCTCACAGTTATATTATAATTTATTCATTCGGCGAATTTCCATCGTAAAAAATAAACGCACCAATCCTTCTGTATTTCATTGAAAATACATTGTTTATAACATCCCATGCATGAAATGATTATTCATTATCATATAATTAGTGATAATTTGAATTAGTAAATATTTCCATAAATACTTAATCGATAAGCTCTCAATTGTACAGATCGGGTCTACACGTATTTCATAAACAATTTGCGCTTAAAACTCCTCTAGTAGATAAGTTCAGAATTATACCCTGCGTTGCCACGATTAACACTAAAGCTACTGATTGTCTCAGACAAGCAAACAACACAGTTTCCTATGATTATACTTTTCATCAGCAAAACTAAACAAATATTTCTAAATATTTAACGATTACTGCAGAAGAGAGTTTATCAAGTTTATGTGTTTGATTGGATACTGTGTTAATAATCACATTTCTGCGTGCGTTTAAATTCGGAGAAACTTCCCTTTAAACCACTTCACTTTAACAATTAAAAGAAAAACAACCGTTGAGCAACATGGGACAATGACATTATCGACTCTCTACGGTACAATGTCGGGTTATTCATTTGTGCATGTTGCACGTTCTATATTTTGTTTATTCGGCTCTGTCTAATAGAATAATATTATTATGCAAAAGTTCACGATGAACGCTCTTCCTAACAAATAACAGAAGTAGAGCATTTTTAGTACCATCTATAACACAAGATATAAAATAATATAATCATTAAAATATCCACTGCTCCTTTACCTTATATCTCCTGACGCAATCCAAATGTACATTTCATACTAAGCTCGACAAGAATGCATCTAATTTTATCATTAGTTGGTCATCATGTGTCAGTCGTTTCAAGGGCGGTCCCTTGATGATAGTTGATATGATTTCGACCATCTCTGATTAAATGTCCGTAACGTACTCCGCCGTTGTTCAGCTTAAAGCCGTCGCTATAAGAATCGAGATATCAGTCTGTTATTTAATTCTGTTATCCCTCGCAATCGTGCGTTAACCATTTTCCAAGTTTGTTTGTGCGTGTCGAAGCCACGTGATGCTGCAACAGATAAGGGTTGAGAAAACCTCACTTTAGTTGTCAATGCATACTCTTATCCTTGATTGGCATTGTCTGTACAGAGTCAAACACATAAGTTATATTTGTATGTTTTAGAGATCGTAGGACTGTGAAGTCTTCTAATATCAATTTCTAAGGCGCTATTCACACACAGATTTGACTACGGATTTGCCCGTGTATACCTACAAACTTTAGGCTCATGCGGTGGACCGCACAGGGATGCATCTCCACCCTAAGCACCGATCCTACCTCTATGTATAAATTTCCAAACTCTTGTTACATCTTCCAAGACTACGAGATTAATCGCTGTACTGTCTTCGTCTATGGAAAACCTCTGCTTAAGAAATAAACCCACTCAGCTCAACTTGTATTTTAATGTACCCAATACCACCAAATTTTCTTTTTATCGAAATCACACAGGAGAAGTTGCTAAATTATATTGCTTGTATATTCAATTACGTATTTTATTCTAAACTTATCGCCATCTCCTTATCCTGTCATTCCATTATCCCCTGAGAAATAATATATGAAAAGGTAACATGTTATCAATTCTTAAATACTGAGCATACGGATCAAGATTGGAGTTTCCAGACACGTACACGTACCCCCAGAGCTAGGAGAGTAAAGTATCCCCTGCGACCACTCATATCCCCCGCGAAGCGCACGTCCAGATCAGGAAAACGACACCAAACCAAAACTATGAGAATAAACTAAGTCTAAATTCATATATTTCATTAACTTGAAATATGATTTCCAGAAACAATAAAAAATTGTGCAGATATGATAATGCATTGATTCTTTATTAAACATCCTGCAAGCTGTTTTAAATCAGATCTTGGCAATACACAGCTGTAACACATTTTGATTTTGTTATTAAACTTGCATTAGTTATTGCAGTTATTAGCAGGGCACGATATAACGCAATATCAGAAATCGCATAAATAATTTATATTTTGAAAATCTGCATGTTTACTCTTATTCATTGCATTCGTTGTCAGCCATAAAACGTATCACACTCAGAGCAATGTTTGTAAGTCTTGTATTAGAGTCAAAACAATGTATCGCGACCAAAGCGCGTATTGTATCCACTATTGTTCTACCAACCGTATTAAGGCCGTTAGCAGAACTATTTCACTTACGGCTGGTGAGACCAGATGGTCCGTCCCTCAAGAACTCGTTTTCGCTTAAAATAACTCCTAGTAGAGTAGGATTTTTATTCAGCATGTTTATTATTTTTTTGAAACTAACGGAAGGGGGGTTGGGCTTTTTGCGAATAAGTGTAAATACGACAACAACGCAGTTCAAGAGAGAGGGTTCAGGCGAAAGTGAGAGCCTTTACCGAGCATGGAGGTATTTATTAGTTAGAGCTGTGTTTGTCAGCTGATAGTAGTAGACATTGTGACAGTGAATTATGTGATCGTACGTGTAACTAAGAAGTGAAGTATGCTGTGCGAAAGTGCTGAACGATGCGTCGTAGCCACACATAGAAGACTCATTTGAGCTTTACTGCTGCGTTTAAAAATGAGAAATACGCGCGATCTCCGTTTAATAGATAGGGCGTGAACATTAGCAGCAGAAGGAGACCAAATTAGTGAGGAATATGTCGGGTCAAAACAAGACCAGTTGTACTGTACAGGGGCTCAAGCAGTACAGGGGTAGCCTACCAAATAGAACGCGAGTTGATTGCAGTAATCCGTGTTGGGTGGAAGGTATCCTCTGACACCTGATTAGCAAACGTGGTTGTATATAGTGATTAGGTGTACGCGTCTATAAAGGCGGGTGAGGGTGAACAAATAAAGTATTTCGCACCCCATACTCATGCTGATTCCTGCTTAGATAGAAAAAAATGTACTTAAGATGATAGAATAGGATATTGTAGATCATATACGGCGCAATAACACATGAGTACATTTGTTGATGGTGGACTGTAAACGGACAATGATCAGTTAAACAATTCACGTTATCACGTTGATAATGCAAGTGAGTGGGCATTAAATATCAGTTATGTGTCTCAATTAGCCAATCCATAGGTTACGTCAAGTAGCGAGTCGTGGGTTTGTGTGTGATCTGTTCTTCAGACCTATGCACACAACAGATAACGTTATCTTTGTAACATGTTTCTTAATCATGAAGACGTTAGGAGAGATTTGGGATAAATATATATCTGATTTACAATATCTAACAATAAATGAGTGTACTTGTTTGAATAGTAAAGCCTGATTCACTTGTTTTATGAGGTTTCAGATATTCTCACTTTTGACTGTACAGTCCCAAATTGTCTTTGTGGACAAAACATTGTGTTCTTTAGTGGAAATACATCTGTGTTCGCCTTTTAAAACTAACTACATCAACAATTTCCGTAGGAGTTCTGATTGGTTCTTCGAGCCTTTAGAGCGATATACTTAAAATGAGTCACAGACAATTAATTTATTCTGCACTAACCATCTGAGTTAACTAATAACATGTGAGTAATAGAGACGTATATATTACATATTGTCATATCCGCTACTACACTAATAAAGTAATTGTATGTCGAACGTTGTTGTCATCCTAGATTATCCACAAACTATTATAAATCGCATTGGATAAACTTTATATTCGATGTTTCCCCTTCACTATTATAATAGAAACACCTGTTAAGTCAGCTCTTCCGTGAGCTATAATCAATCTTTTCAATACTCATCTGAAGATGCTTTTTAAAAGCATATTTCAAGCATTCCTGTGCATTCCGAATTCAACTGTATACGATCAAAGTTGTAGGTTTTAAGTTAAAATTATTTTATGTACCTAAAATAATCATATAGAGAAGGTCTATCTACCAATGTCTCGAGATTGTTTATGTAGCAACCAACCTATGATTCTTACACATATACTGCCAATTATCCTCTCAGTGCAAGGAGTTGTTTAATAGAAACATTGTTCCTCACTCGCAGGAACAAACTAATTTGCGTGCCCTCGCAATGAGCGCATCGGGGCAAGCTCAAGAGTGCGACTTTACCGTTAAATGAATTATATGCCTGCACAAAAGCCTGCTCGGTCTTCCTGTCTGATCGTAGCCTCGCAGTGCGACATCTCCAAGTTGCGATGTTACTAGGTACTACCGTAAAAAATACGAGAAATGCCTCACGCTGAGGCCCGAAAATGTAGAAGTCATGATGGCACAAGTAAAATTATCGCCCTGAAGAGATATGCACGGGAGCGCTCAGAGGTAGTGAGCCCCAATCGGGTTTAGGGCGAACTGACAGAGAGCACGTCATAGCAAGATTAAGCGACTGAATTGATGCAGCGGCAGGCATATCGGTATGTCCAAAATAGCGGGGTGATGTCAGTCACGTGACTAAAAGTACATTAAATGTCGAACAGCGCACGGATTTATTGATGCATCATAAAGATGTACGGAAATATCTTATGATGTGTCCGAATTTCTTGTTATCTCGATTTACTGTCGACTCCCGGACAAGAGAAAATCAATTTATCGTATAAATATGGAATCTAGATATGACTTTAAATGATATATCATAGAGAAAATTATTTTTTTGTATTTATGTATATGTAATTAATATGTAATTCAACAATTATTCTGAGCGCCCAATTCAGTCTATTCTTAATTGTAAAGATTGTTAATTCCTATATGACTTTTTTGATTCTCTATCATTAATAAATTTTAGACCACAATCTTCGCAAATTCTAAATTATAACGACGAACATTAACTGTTGAAAAGTAAAGCAAAATATTGATAGTTTTAAATTACAAAATCAATGCTAGGCTCTTCAAACAATCCCTATATATCGAATGCGAATGACATGATACTATGTTCAAACACTAGGAAATAATATTTCCAACCATCCAGCTATGAATATACGAAAACCTCAACAATCGTATAAGTATTTGCTCTCATGAAGATCTCTTTTAGCCAGTCATAACTTGACGATTGAAAAAAGATCAATATTTTAACAAACTGCTATATATTGAATTTTTAGAACAATAAGGCTTATAGCCCTACAGTTAATGATTGATGACTATACATATCTATATTATTTAATATTGATCAAATCATATGTCTTATTGATTAATTTAGTCATCGAACGGGTGAATTGAGGCCCAACTATCTTGGTGGATACAAGTTTCTGTACCAAACTCCCAAGGATTGATTATTTCATAGGAATTACCAACTCTTGCTAAATTATCCCTTAGATCCTATCTATTTCCGTCTACTTTACTTTCTCCTATTAACGACCTTTATTCATTTTTAGTTTAAACAGAATCTGACATTTTCTAAATAGATGCAATTTATTAAAATTGCAATTACGTTTATAACTCAAGCACTATAATTGTGTATGTTATGATACATTATGCTGCATGGTATCTGGACTCATATAATTGAATGATCAATTTGTCAAATGACGTTTAAAAAAAAACGATTAAATCAGATGTCCTCAAAATGCTGCGATTAAACATGAAATTATCATCTTTGTACATCATAGCTCTGTTCAGAGTTATTCTTTGAAAAAAGCTTTATTTAATAACACTATACACAGCAATATAGAGACAGGCTGAAACATTCTATTGAAAAAAATGGCAAGTTTCGCAAGATCTACTCAAATTAGCAGATAACGCTCAAGTATAATATTATAATATTATTTGCTAAAAAGTTTCATAATTGAACATACATAGAGTTTATTACACTCACATTTTAAATGCTTCCTATATAAAGATAATGTATCATAAGTAGAGCCTGATATTCTTTTATAATTGTCAAAGTTTCTGCATGAATGACGGATTTATGCAGATCGTTAACACAAACCATGTAGATAAAAGGATGGTATGACAATGATAAGGTCGGTTAAGGTCCGACCCAATACCCTGTATATGTTGTTTGGTTTCACAGAAAACCACCCTCGAATGGGCACGGAACGAGTTCAAGCCAGATGGATTCACAAACAGTACGACACTCCATTCCTCCTTCCTTGAATGTTCAGGGTCCAATGGTCGAAGACAATAGATCTTATGTCCAACTTCTATCTCGTCGTAAGTTAAATAGTCTTAGTCTTGAATCAAATGTGCTCAGGGCCTTTTACGTCGTTTGTGACGTTTTCTAAGATACTACGATAAACCTATCAATCGGTAACGTAAACTAGGCGACCGCAAACAATAAAAGACCGCACACAATTACAGATGGACAAAGCCTATATCTTCGTATGTCGAAGCCAGATGCGACTCCCTCAAGTCCACGAGTGATTACCTCCAAAGAAAAAAAACGATAGAAAGAAAACTTAAGTGATATTTCCCATAAGTACTGCACTAAAATCTGCGCTACATACCCTTATACAGACAGCTATATACTCAAAAAAACCACATATAAAGAACTACTCATAAGGCTTCAAAGGATAGAACTTACAATCTTAATGATCATACATCGTGCACGCTTAGTGTTTCATACTGGACAATCTTTATGACAAACACAATGCACATACAAAATCCAATCGACTGTTCGTTCCGGCCAAAAGACACCTTAGAGTACCAAATTCATAGGCCTGTGTGCGCGATCTCGGATCATGAAAAGACCTATAAATCATCATCTAGCTCGATCGAGTGTATTCAATTTCAACAAACCCCAACCGATCAAACCGAACCTCTCGTCAAAAAGAAATAACGTTTGCTTATATTGATGCGGCAGGCGACAAATTAATAAAGAGTATCGCGCGATCCTAACCTGGTGTGTGTTCTATAATGAGATTATTATGAATTTCCTATACAAACTTTCTATGAGATCTCCCAAATGCGTATGAACTTAAAATCATTTAAAAAAAAGTAACCAGAACTTCTATAAATGAGAATTAGATGAGTCAGAATAAATATTGACAAGAGAAAGAAACAAATCATGTTAGAGCAGCCAGACGAATAATACATAAGGAATAGTAACAAAATTGGCATATATACATTCAAAGATTAAATATATCGATTGCACATACAGAAAAAGAAATAATATTGAACAGAAACAAAACAAGCAACTTTTATTCAC
>CAJDSM010000060.1:33755-49941 GCA_903981925.1 Ostrea lurida
TGAGCTATGAAGTTATCTAATTGAACTGATCGAAACAAGCTATTTCGCAAACTATTTAAATCGCCATCTTGTGACGTTGTGTTATAAAGAGCAAAAGCTTTAGTGTAGTGGGCTACCTTAAGATAATCGCACTATATTTAGCAATATTCATACGCACACCGTTCTCACGATTTAAGGTGGCCCACTACACTAAGACTTATAACACAACGTCACAAGATGGCAATTTACATGTTTTGCGACATTGTATATGTTTCGATTAATCTGATCGTATACATGCAACGTCATAGTTCAGTAGGTGCTAGGTTCCTTGTAAAGCCTCGGGCTGGTACACCACAGGTCCAGAGCTCAAATCCACGAGGGACTTTTGTTCACATCTACTAAAAGAAATTTTTGAAAATATAATTTTTTGCATTCAAAATTCATATTTTTCACCTTTTCACATGTATAACTATTATATATTATCATATCTTTCATAATTAAATCATGTCGGCGGGTGTGACCTGTCAACAGGGAATGCTTACTCCTCCTAGGCAACTGATCCCACCTCTGGTGTGTCCAGGGGTCCGTGTTTGCCCAACTCTTGTTTTTGTATTCTATTTAGGACTTACGAGATTGATCACTGTTCGTTATCTTTGCCTTTACATCGTGCTGTTTTGAGAGAGAGAAAAAAATTAAGATGTAGTGATCGATGAGCCACCATAATTCGAAGGTAAAATGATTAAAAATGCAATTATTGAATTTCGTAGACTAGCACTTCGACTTTTGTTGAATCGAGCCCTTGATACACGGAGAGCATTTACTGCAAAATATCGAAGCATAGATTTTGATTGGGAACATAAGTTAATATTTTGAAGGCAG
Organism: Ostrea lurida; assembly: GCA_903981925.1. NCBI lineage: Eukaryota > Metazoa > Mollusca > Bivalvia > Ostreida > Ostreidae > Ostrea > Ostrea lurida. Next base: position 34,614 of record CAJDSM010000060.1, read on the forward strand.
CATTTCTTTATTAGGAAGTTTTTCTTTAAAAAGTATGTTTTTGTTTAGAATGGGTCTAGTCTCCTTTTTTTTTTAAACATGAAATAGGATATACAGAAGTTAAACTATTATTTAAACTTTATTTCAGAATGGAGACTGGAACCATTCATATTCAAAACTAAATTTTTAAATGGTAGTTTACACCTATTTTCATCAAAACTGCTTATGACCCATATTTACCACCCATTCCTAATCAAACTATAATTAATTTACATAGAAGAATCTAATTTCCTGTAGCTGAGATCTCTATACGCCCGCATAAAAAGCGGGCGTATTATGCTATAGCGCTGTCGTCTGCATGTTTGTCTATCTGTCCGTCTGTCTGTCCCCTTCACTTTGTCTTCGCAACTCCTCCTAAACTCTTGAGGGAATTTGATGAAACTTGGTACAAAGAAAGACCACAATGTGGAGATGTGCATATTAGAAAGTGAATGCTGATGATAGTTCATAATATATGCGAACGTATGATGTAGAGGTTTGGCGGTGCCCTATTTTTCACAATAGAACCGATTTTTTGGTATTTTGAAAATTTAGATATCCTGTGTCTCAGAGCGAAGGATTTGCCCTGCCTTGTGCGCCCACATTCTTTATTGAATATTGTATGGTCATTTTTGAATCGAGGCAGGCTACTTACAAACAAGTTGTTGCAGGGCTTTCAACAGTCACGTTTAAAGACAGCATTATGTATATTCTATGGTTGCTATAACGGTTTAGTTTGTCAGTATGGCCTGTCATTGGGTCAAATATGCCGTCTGATATGTTTAATAGCCATTGTTAAGCCGTTTTTCACACACTGATTTGACTACAGATTGCTTCGTTTACCTGATAAATGGTCTCATAGCAGGTGTCACCGTTCAACAGGGGATGCTTACTCCTTCTAGGCACCTGATCCACCTCAGGTGTGTCCAGGGGTCCGTGTTTGCCCAACTCTATTTGAGACTTACGAGATTGTTCACTGTTTGCTTTTAAACCGAGTGTGTGTTACTATGCGAATTCAAATTTATGGAATGTTACATGTATTATTATCATTATCACACATTTATATAGCGCCTTAATTATAGAATAAACATAATAACATAATTACACAAAAGCGCTCTACATGTAAAACAAACTAAAACAAAGATAATACAATAAAACAAAACAATACGAAGCTAGGCTTAAAGGGGGTATAGACACGGTTTGAGCTAAAAAGGTCAATTTTAGATTTCACAATACTCACCTAGGGTATTTCTAACGGCCAGCAAAAATTTGAATATCATTTGTTGAGTTACAATTGAGACACAGCACTTACAATTCTTTGTTTTGTAAACCAAGATTTGTGAGCGCTGCATCTTATACTTGAAACTCAATTGACATTGAAATTTTTGCTGACCATTACAAATAACTTGGCTAAGCATTTTAAACATTAAAAATGCAAAACATAAAATTTAGCGCAAACCGTGTCCATGTCCCTATAAGTCAGACTAAGTTATTTCTCTATAATCTAAAATTTTGGCACACCGGTCATCCTATCTGTTCTAATACAATTTTTCAGGTTTATATCCGTATATTACATTTAACTGTTTAATTCCCCTAATAAATATTTTTGATGATATGTGCCTATAACGGCAAAGACCGAATCACCAAAGTATGTTTGGGGTATGAATACAAGAACTACTTACAGGGTTTTAAAATAGTGTAAATATATAACTCTTTTAGGTTGAAAAATCGTATAAAACTGTTGACAAATTTTGAGGTTTTATTTTCAAGAAAACATAATTAAAAATACTTGGGTATTAATTTTTTTTTTTAATTTTGCACTCCTTTTGTCGTGTACGATATGACATCATGAGTGCGTAATATTCAACATATGCTGTATCTTTTTTCCTGTACATTTCATTTGTGACGTAACAATTACATTACCTAATGAACCGCTAACTCCCCAAAGATTGAGCGGAAAGTTTAAAACATATACAATAAAAGCACAACAAATGCATTTTCTAAAGAATGTAAAATATAAGCAATATAATTATGAATTTATTGAAAGATTGTAGTCTCATAACATGCAACGGTGTGTGGCAAAACAAATTTTTCATAACGCACTAACGCGCGTTATATCAATTCTGTATGCACACACCGTTGCAGTCTATACATCTTTTCAATAAATCATAATTCATGCTAACCCTTTCCTTCATGAATATGAAAATTAACAACCTGATTTGCATGGATTTGTAAAACAATTCCTTGATTTAAAGACTATTTGCAATTAATACACAGTTTTTGAAGAAAGACAGGAGGATTATGAAACTTTCAGGAAATCTTGTGTAGGTTTCTTTCTTTGATTTACATATAAATTTGGTAGAAAAAATTCAAATCTTTGGTTGCCAATGGCAACAGATTTCTGAATTTTGTCAAAAATGTTCTTTTTTTTTTAGAATTCTTAGCATATAGACCCTTAAAGTTATATCTGAATAATATTCAATTCATTTCAATAACAATTCATTTTGAGAAATTATCCTTGAAAATTAAAAAGGACGATTAATTTTTTTTTGGATAAAATAAGAGGGACTGCATGTATAAATTTATGTGTATTCAGGGAATTTCTAAACAATTCCTTGATTAAAAATGACCATTTGCAAATTAATACACAGTTTTGGAAAGAACAGCAGGAGGATTATGAACTTTCAGGAAATCTTTGTTAGGTTTCTTTCTTTAATTTACATTATAATTGGTTAAGAAAAAAATCAAAATCTTGGTTGCCATGGCAACAATTTCTGAATTTTGTCAAAAAATGTCTTTTTTTTTCAAAAATGTCTTAGCAGATAGACCCTTAGAGTTTAATCTTGAATAAATCATTTCAAATAACAATTTCATTTTGAGAAATTATCATTGGAATTAAAAAGGATGATTTTTTTTTTTTTTTTATAAAATAAGGGATTGCATGTTATAAATTTTATGTGTATTTTCCTTCAAAGCGTCTTTGTTTTTCTCCATTTCAAAATAGTTTACCGCTAAATACATTTGGTAATAAATTTGAAAACAAAAAAATGTTAACCGAAAATATCATGGTATATAATTTTTTTAAAAATATCATAAAAACAGTTTTATATCGGAAAAATAATTTATTTTTATATAAATAATTAATTTTGAATAGCTCCAAGTTCCATTGATACCTACACCAGTAAAGGTATCTGAGATTTTGATGGTAATTTTCAAATTCAAGCATAATCTTAAAAATGTTCATTTTTTGTACCTTACAATTTTCCGTGCATAAGAGTTGCATACATAATTGTTTAAAGCATGAAAATACATACTCTTAACAACTTAATCTTTATAAAGTCCAGTATGTCCAAAAAATTGCATTTAATGCTTATTTACGTTGTATGAACAATGGAAACTCAGTTTACATATAATTTACAACAAAAGCAAAGCTGCAAAAACTTACTGAAAAATTCAATTTCAATTCAACTTATTGGCAATAAAGCAATATAATATACAAGTGTTGTTACCATGGAATGTAGAAGTTCAGTGTTATTTTGAAATGAATAGTTTATGAATATAATGTACACAATCTCGAATATAATATAACACACCTGTACTTTACATAACACATGGTGCAACTTTCCAATGCACTAGTGTCAATGGTGTCTGTGACACAGATGAAAAATGAGGAGGGTTTTTCTTCTTCCTAGGCCTTCAAAAAAGGATCAATGTATTTGTAATGCAGAGATTTATAGCAAGAAAAATGTACTTCCGTGCTTTTTGGATTTTCCTACTGGGGGTTTAGCCTTATTCAAATTCTGGTGTCAATTCCGCCATGAAGTGATGATAATTCTCCACAGGTGGAGTACAAGGAAATTTCAACTTGGTGGCCATCTCTGATTCTCCTGTGTGTCATTCCATTATAGTAGAATAGAGAAGTGACCCTTGTATTTCACCATTGCATTGCCTTTTGAAATTCGACGATTCACTACGGTAACCGTATCTAGATATGAAGGTGATGGTCGACAGGGGATGCTTATACTTCTCCTAGGGACCTTGATCCCACCTCTGGTGTATGTAGGAATTTGAGTTTACCCAACTCTTTTGCATTTTGTTTGGGATCAATTTATGAGATTGATCGCTATTCGTGTTATCTTACCTTTTCTGATATATCAAGGAAGTGAGATTACATATCTTAGGTATACTAAAGACTTCTGCATAAAGATTTGTCCTGATCAACAGTAATGACCGATAGAGGGTTTTCAGAAAACAAACTGAAAAAATGGATATTAGGGTTGGCATCTAAGGTTCCACTTTGTTCATCAAATCATGAAAACATGGGCCAAAATATGTGCAAGACTTCACTTCAAAAGATGTAGAACTTCGTTGCAATTTGCCAACTGTCTGTCAGTATTGGGCTATGGCTGTTGGACTCATCTTCACTTCACTTTCTGGTCGAAGGCCAATCATAATTAAAATCCGAATTAGAATATTTGGATCTCTCTCTCTCTCTCTCTCTCTCTCTCTTCTCTCTCCTCCTCTCTCTCTCTCTCTCTCTGCTCTGACCCTCCTACTTTCTAACTCATTTAACAGTTCTCGTGCTTCGCCTCTTTCCTTTCGATTTTATATTTAAACGTGCTTTCGATGAAAAAAATTGTCGATATTTAGTTTAAAATCATAATCAAACATTATATTTTTCTTTAGTTTACACATCTTATTTTCTTTAACCTTCTAATATTTTCAATTATTTTATCTTTCTAATATTTCAATTATTTTATCTATCTATAATCAACTCCCATAACCTTTGTTATAGTTTTGATGAATTATTTCACATCGAATGTTTAATATTTTCAATTGCGTTCTCTTTTCCTAATTTTATTATTGGGAAAAATGCAAGCTAAATGGAAAAAAATGGACAATTTGGGAGGGGAAAGGGTCTACATGTATTATTCAGACCCAAATTGGGCCTTTAAAAAATCAAAACCTCTCTCGCTCTCTCTCTCTCTCTCTCTCTCTTCTCTCTCTCTCTCTCTCTCTCTCTCTCTCTCTCTCTCTCTCTCTCTCTCTCTCGCTCCAAAATATCTGAGATCTGTTTTTACTGGAAGAGCTAAAATTCAATATTTAAACACATATCATTATTCATTCTGCATTGAGAACTCGTAAAAAACCCGCCGAAATATGAAACTTAACAGTAACCGGTATTGTCGTCAACTCTATAACTAAAGCTACTACTGCAGCAAAGTTAAAGTGTATTGTGGGTAATATAAGCATTTTAAACAAATTCAAACGTGTGCAGGAACAATTTTGAATTACAAAATTTTCGTAAACTCTTCCATTTCTTTCCTAAAAGTAACTGAATTCGAAAATTTACACAAAAATATTTCGGTACTATTTTTCTGAAAGCAATGGGTGTGGGCTTCTTCAATCCAGACATATATTTCCTTTAATCTCGTTTTTAAAAAAACCCACTAACATCACAAAAATTATTGTAAACAACAAGTAATTTACTTGTATTGTGAAAAATATTTCATTTTACGGAGAATATCCAAATAGAGTTTCAAAAACGATATTCCAATTTTTAGTTTTCCTGTGATCCGCGCCTTTTGTACAGACATGCGCGTTGTTAGCGCGGCGGATGTTAAATATGGCGATCTCTACGAAGACATATTGCCTTGTTCTATCCAAATTATTCGGGGTGCAAATGTTTATTTAAGGTACAAAATATCAAACAATTAACAGTTTTAACCCTTTAGAAGGCGATGTACAATTCACTGCAAATCCTTGACGAAATCATATTGGCTTTATGGGAATACACAGCATGAAGTTGAAACATGTCCACTTTCAGTTTATCTCGTAATCTTCAACTGATTATTTACATGTAACTTGACAAATTTTCTTCATAATTTTTATTGACAAATATGTTTCCAATTGTTTGACTCGCTAATTCTCACATGCATTTGCTAATACGAAGCGATATTGAAGAGCAGTTATGCTAAAAGCCGATCGAATAAAAAATGGCGATACCATATCGTGTCGACTTTTTCCTTTAATTTGTATCGGTAATTATTAAATAAATGATGTCTTACACTTTCGGTAACTTAGGATGAAGTAAAGAAAACAATATTTTGAAATGTGTACTGACTTTATATCTTTGTTGACAGTCATTATTTTTATATAATATAAGTGATCAAATACGAAAACTCTTTAAAGGCGTCCAAAGGCGTCTTCATGCAAATCAGGGTAAGGCGTCCAAAGGCGTCATTATTCGGTTCATACTGTATAAACTGAACTTCGTACGTCACAATTCTATACGTCACAGACAAATGATCGATTCCTTATTGTGACGTCAGTTGAAGCTAATTTCCTACGACATGAAATTTGACATTTATTTGTTATTCAGAGCTTCGAAATCAAGTTTATGACTTCAAAATAGTCGGAAATTTAATTATAAAGAAATGACTGTTACCGGAGATTGACCAATGTTGCCTATTTTGCAACATAATTAATCCGCAACGCGGATTATATAGTTTGCAAATAGGCAACATCAGTTCAATACTCCGGTAAACTTGAATATAACAGTCATTTCTTAAGTAAAGCGTCAGTGGGAGGTTGGGTGTTTGATTCCCTGATGGCAAAAAACAAAAAAATACATTTCCGGAATTTTCTTTCCATAAAATTTGTTCGTTATATCATTCATTGCACCCAAATCTAAATCGACATTTTTTACTCAATGTAGTGCACCAGACATGCAATTTTTAGATAGATGGTACTTTGGCTGAAATTAAACAAAAAAAAAAAAAAAAAAAAAAAAAAAAGAGTGGTGTCATCGTGTACAATGACTTGTATATATAACTCGTGTTTTGAGGTTTTTTCCCCGATAGGTAATTAGGTTTTGTTAATATGTCTTGACACCTAACAAAGGTAAAACAGGTATGGCCGTACTTCAAATACAGGAACCAGCAAATAGAGAGATTTTTATTTCACACTCCAAAAATAATCAAACTTATTACTCGTGATCTGTATAAATTCATGGAAAGTTGTGTGTTAATTTGTCATTAGCCGTCCATTAGGGCATTTTGATTTTTTACTGTTGTTAAAATGTTGAAATGTTTTAAAAATGAAGACAAAGGCAAAAAAAAAAAAAAAAGACTTAAAAGACTTCTATTCAAAGTCTTTGAAAATGACGTAAACCCTTTCTGCAATGAATTATTTACTTCCATTTATAAACACAAGAAATGTGCAACAAAAGATTGTAAGATGCATGAATATTGATGGGTTGGTAGTGATTTTTATGTATTGTAAAGCTAAATGCTTTGTCGACAAACATGACCTTGGTTGACGAAATCTCTTTTATATGAATTTGGTTATAATCGTGGGGCACAATCAATTGTAAACACGATTTGTGTTAAGCATTTCAGAATTTTCACTCCAGCACAAAGAAATCTTTTGCATGAATTATAAATCTGCAAGCATGATTAGAAATTCATAAGAAACACAAAAGAGTTTATGAAGTTCTACAACCATTTTACAAGGTTGACCCCACGCGCGCATTACCTATGACGTCAATTTCAAAGCCTCGCTACAATTAATGCGTGCGCATCGCAAAATAGAGACAATTCAATTGGACGTTTTATTCTTTACATGAATACCGTGAAATAATGCTTCTACTGTTCTATTAGAATTATTGCGTAAATTATCAATTGTTGAATATTATGAAAACTTCTTATGTACGAATCACGCTTATAGGAATTATTGCTTTGTCAATACTATAAGCATCTTATTAGCATTCATCACTTTTAATAACACACTCATTCTTTTGTTAAAGGGATAGTATCGCTCATTTTGATGATTTCTTTCTCTCACCCCAAATCATCTTATTTCTTTTGATTATATGAATAACATTTTGCAACTTAGAAATTACTGTATGTTCCTCAAAACTTGCAATAGGAATGACCTTATATATAGTAAATTGAATTCTTGTCCAGGAAGCCAAAAATTAATGGGACTTTTTTTGCAAGATCATAAACGTTGTAGATTTTGAAATAAATACAGATATAAGCATAAAATTGTTAATTTTAACAGAATATATTTGGGCTCAATTTGATTCATTTAAAAATTTTTTACAAAATGAGTGACACTATCCCTTTAACATTAATTACATTGTTTTAAAACATTTAGAACTTTGTTAACATTAATCATTTTGTTTATTAATAAAAAAAGTAATAAGCTGGAAAACTTTGCACGTCATACGCTACGCGCGTTGCTGCAGTTTTTCGACTCTTTTTATTTCGTGGTATTCTCCATCCAAATAAAAAAGTAATGAATTCATTCATCCATATCATTTAATTAGTCTAAAACAATTAGTTCAAATAATAAAACACGATTTGATTTGAGTTGAACTAACGATTTATTCTGGCACTACAATAGATACGTCATTTCGATATGGGCGTAGTAATTTGTGAATTACGTCAGCGGAATGCGTCAGTTGAGCAAATGAGATTCTTGTGAACTGAAAAGGATGAGTTAGAAATCGTCCTGTTGAGAGAAAATAGCCTGAATTTTGTTGAGTACAAAATTAATCAAATCCAAGATTCGACGTCGGTACTAATGACAAGGGTGGAAGTCCATGGGTATGATGCGATCAGAGTCCAAAAAGGTGTGATTCTTATGGGAAATATTCACGGTTTCCACGTGGACAAGTGAGTTTTGAGTTTTATCAGTGATGTAACGTCGTACGGAAGTCTCGTTTTATAGAGCCTCGATCGTAAACATACTATCTTGAAGCCCGAAATCATCATCGTTGAGAGTTTGAATATTGCAGTTGCTCTGAGGCAGTGTGTCTTCAAATAGCAATGTTTATTGATCAGATTTGTTTTGTTTTGTTGAATAATTTTTTATAGATCGATAGAATCGCTAATTCTTTTGCAGGATTCCCAATCTATAGATAAATATCTAAATACGAAGCATCCAGAGGAACCCCCGGCATTCCAATAGATAGTAGTTCTGGATTATTTTCTTCAAGGATACGATATACCACAAATTCAACCAATGAAAAAGCGTGTAACATGTAAACATAAATGATTCCCCACTGAAATATAATCTGCAGGACAAATATATCATTATACATCATCCCTTATAACCCGGAGTGTGTAAGGAAAGAATTGAAAAAAAAAACCTATGTAGGTCAAGTAATCCTTACAGAGAAATGATTGCGTATGGAATTTTGTTCAAATCGATATCATTATCTTGGGTCTTTGGAAAGGACACACATCTAAAGTTGGTATCTTGGCAGAAAAACTATATGCAAAGGTTCTGTATTTTGTTTTTTATTTTTGGGGTTTTGTTTGTTTGTTTGTTTGTTTTGTTGGTTTTTTTTTTTTTTTTTTTTTTTTTTTTTTTATTTTAACACCTAAAATTGATTTTTTTTTTCAAAATCAAATTGTTTAGGTTAAACAATATTTATTCAATACTATTTAACAACATGCAATTACAAAATATAATAACAACAGAGGTGGGAGAGCAAGTCATACAATGACTTATGTAAATCCGCAATTGACTATGTATCCGCTCTCAAATCTGTTAATGAGTAAATTAGCAATAGTTCCAAAGTGTAAATGACAAAATGTATGAAGAGAGAGAGAGAGAGAAGAGGAGAGAGAGAGAGAGAGAGAGAGAGAGAGAGAGAGAGAGAGAGAGAGAAGATATTTGTATCTGTTAAAGAGGCTAATTACATGTACATTCAGTGGAATTTCAGAGGATGTACTTGATATCCTAGCTGCTTGCAATTCTGCTCTAGAGATTGACCTTAAAAAAGAAGGGAAAGAAAAGTAGTTGCTATAATCCATATATATACAGTATCAATTTGATGCACCAGATGCGCTTTCTCGACAAATTGTCTCTTCAGCAATGCTCAAATCGAAAATGCTGGAAATCTGAAACACTGAAATTAAATCTGAGTACGTCGCAAAGATGTGCACAAAAACACTCAATATAATATGATGCAGTTCGCAAGCTGAAAAGCAGGTAAACTGTTGGCATTTAATTGCAACGATAATTCTCATCACAATAATGTAATTCGCGAAAAAATACCAGTGACCAAAATTAATTGTTGCCAAAAGTTTCAGTCATTTGATAACTACAGCATTTTGCAAGCTTAGATATTTCATCAACAGGTTTTTACTTTTCATGTAATAGGTGTTTCTATTTCAATTTCCCCTTCCTTTAGAAGTGCAAATATTTTTTATCCTAATCTATTATTAATTGTTTCATTATTTTCTGAAAAATATTTCGTGCATAACGTTTGATGTTTGTCGTTCTAATCTTATTCTTTTCTTAATTTGCAATCGAATTTAACTTTGATCTTATATATGCACCTTTTGTAATATTCCTATACATGTCATCTCTTTCTGCCCCTAACTGTTTTTTCTTCTCTTGTCAATTTTATCTGACTCCATCTATTCTCATTTTTGAAGTTCTGGTTCTTTTTTTATGATTTAAGTTCCAACGCATTTATCCATCATAGAGTGTAGAACAGTTCAATAAATAAATAATCATTTACCACCGGTGACAGCGCGTTACTCTTTTAATTGCCGCCTGCAGCATCACACCTATGTACTTTTGACGAGAGGCGGTTGAAGGTGCGGGTTGATCCCGATCGCTATGTGTTTTTTAGGTCTTTTCTGTAGGTCAGCAGCAACACGACCTATGATCTGACCTAAGGTGTTTTTGGCCGGCCACGCGTTGGATTTTGTATGCATTGTTGTTTGTGTAAAGTTGAAACCAGCGCTCCAGAAGTCATCAAGTGTAGTTTCCACAAATATGGCAGAGTTTTTTGGGTTTTTTTTTTGCTGTTGTAAGGGTATGGCAAAATTTTTGTTCAGCTTTGGATCCAAAGATTTCTTCCTATAGTTTTTTCTTTGGAGGATAACCATGCGGCTGAGGGTACAATATGGCTTCCGATACGTTGGCTTCCAAATCTGATTGTGCGGCTCTTATTTGTTATGCGGTCAGCAAGTCTTCCGATTGAAGGTCTGTAGAGCATTGAAAAACATGCCCAGCAGACGGGAACTGCTCACCAAAAGCAGCTATATCACAAGGAAAGACGTTGGATAAGACATTGTCTTCCCCATTGGACATGATTACGGAGGAAGGGTGTTGTTTGTGATACCTTGGACAATCTTCATCATCGGGTTATGACCAGGTTGGGAACGGACCTTACACTTATTTTCATCCTATTTCTAATATCTTGAAGATGCTGCAAAACGTTTCTCAGAAACACCATCAAAGTGTACAAGCTAATTACTCTAAAAATATGTATTGCTACATGTGGTTGTATACAAACATTTTTCATTTGACTTTTGCATATCATAAATATACATGTGCATTCTCTATTTGTAGATTTGACCGCCAGTTTTCAAGATGTTTAACTTTGATGTTATAGTAAAAAAATCCTTTTTCAGAAATAATAAAAAAGTATGATGACCAAGAATATTGTTCTGTTGTATTTTAACTCAGACATGGTCAACAGTCAACAGCAACATCTCAAAATACAATATGAAAATTTCTACAGTATGCAATTTAAAATTGTTGATATTCAATTTCTGTTAAAAAAATGAATAAAAAGGTCGTGAGAAATAAATGACCAAAATTGTGATTTAGGGTCATTACAGATGTTTCTATGAATATTTGAGGATTTGGTACAGAAACAATCACCAGATGCCTCATTCCCCCTTGATGCAAATAAAAATCAGACACTTGTTTGATCATATTAATCAATATTTAATAACAAAATCATTTTGGTTTTCACTTTGTTCTAATTCATAGTTGAAAATCTTGCTTTTTACATCGTCAAAGTTACTAACATAACCGACATTCTGGCAATCTTATACGAATTTTAGGATTTAGTATTTCATAACTGACTGGTTGAAAATTAATCAGTGTTTGAACATCGCCTTCGCTTCTGTTATTATACGCCTAGATTGATTTGTTTTAAACTATCAATATTTCGCTTTACTTTTCAACAGTATGCGACGTTATAAGATGTTTCAACTTATCAAATATGCTTAAAAGATTAAAAATCTTTTACAATAAAGTCTGATAATGTACCCGAATAATGGAATTAATATTAATAATAATAATAATAATAATTAAAATAAATAAAAATATATAATAATAATAATAATAATAATAATAATAATATAATAATAAATATAATATAATAATAAAAATAATTTTTATATTCTATTACGCTATTTTGACCCTATTTACAAAGTTCGATCTTCCGGGTCAGACCAATATCGATAACAGAATAACTTAAATATAAAATTCATTTCGTACCCAATGTTTGTATGGCACGCAGAATGCGCATTATCGACAAATTTAATGGTTTTCAGTGATGCTCAACCGATATGTTGGAAATCCGAAACATGAAGCAAAACTTTATAAAGTGATTAATGTACGTGCCAGAAAGAGGAAATAGGGCCAGCCACACTATCGACAATAAGAGCTGTTCATGCTCTGATGGGGAGAGTAATCCTTAAATTTTAATATGAGATTTCTAATTGTACCTGCTGCAACAAAATTGCATATCCGATTTTCAAGCTAGTAACTATAGTACATGGCAATATGGGCTGTAGAGAGACCTTCGGGGACTAAACAGTCACCAGCAGAGCTCGACCCAGGGTCATATATAAAGTCATATGTACGGTACCAATTTTGAAATGCACCAGATGGGCTATTCGACAAATCATGTCTTTCGGTGAGGCAAATGTATACTCATGTGCATTTGGCAGATGTATGAGTAGATATGGTTTATGAAATAATAAGCACACGACATGGTGAAATATAATGATTTAAGTCATATATTTTTATAAAACATCACATGAAGTGTATATTACAGAAAGCGAAGAATGCTTGACATGCTTTATAAAGCTTTGAACATGATTTAATTTAATAAAGATCTGTTTGTAGCGAGATGTTGTTTTCTTAATAACAGAGAACATGTAAATTTCAGTGTCCGAATTTAATTATGTATCTACATAATTATTATTATGTTAACGGGTACGATTGTATACAAAAGGCGAAGAGTTAACAATTGTGTTCAAACCGTAATTCATAATCACAAAAAACAATCATACAAAATCCGAGTGTAGCGGCAACAGGATCTATGTTTTAAACTGTTATTTTAAACTAATTTATGATCTTTTCGGATTGCTAAGGCTCGAAGACTCAATAAATCTACTTAAAGGAGTCAAATTTAGATAACTTATAATCTTAAAGGGATAGTGTCACCATCTTTGCTCCCAAAAATCTACAGTAAAACCAAAATGAGCATAGCATGACTTATACAAGGATTTTTTTATTAAAAATAACAATTTTATGTATTTATCAGTATTAATTTCACAAATCTAACACGTTTATGATCTCTAAAACATGTCCATTATTTTTGCCCCCTGGACAAAAAATTCATTTACTTATACAAGGTTGGTTTCCTATTGTATTTTTTAAGCAACATACAGTCCCCCTTTCTAAAGTTGCAAAATCATTTCATTGATATTTTTTTATTATATTCGAAAGGAATAAATGATTTTGGAAGGGGGTGAGAATTTTTTTTCTCACCAAATGTAAGCGATACTATCCTTAAGATTTTATTAGCAACAGATGGTTTAAACCTGCAGGATTTTTAAAAAGAAATCAAGATGCAAAACATATACTAAATTTTTATTGTTTCTGGAAATCATATTCAAGTTAATGATTTGAAAATTAGACTTAAGTTTATTCTCAGTTTATGGTCTTGAGGGCCCGTTTTCCTGATCTGGATGTGGCAGCTCGCGGCGGATATGAGTGGCGAACAGGGGATACTTATACTCCTCCAGGTACTACTGGGGGACGCGTACGTGTCTGCCAACTCCTAATCTTGTATTCCGTTGGCAGATTGAAGATGATGCACTTGTCCTTCACCTTTCAAACGATATGATTCTCAAGGGGAAAATTTGGATGTCCAAAGATAAGGAAGGACTGATAGTATAATCGTAATGAATACGAGCAAATTTAATTCGTTCGTATCTGATCCAATCTTTCACATACTATCACTTTTTTTAGATTTACATGATCATAGCGCGCATCTCTATACTGATAGGTGGCTGTCTAAGATGATAAACGGACTATCAGGAAACATGATACTTGATAGTATCATAAAAAATACATAAATTAATTTCAGATGAACTGATTGGTTATTTTAAGCAGAGGATTTCAATGACGGAAGACAACGTACGCATTAATCTCGTAAGTACTTGGACAGAAATGTAAACAAGAGTTGGACATTTAGCACTAGAGTACGGATCGCATGTGCCTAGGTGGAGTTGCATCCCCTGTTGACCGGTCACACCGCCCTGACCTAAAGTCTCTGATCAGGTCAATCGGAGCAATCCGTGAGTCAATATCTGTGGTGAATAGCGACTCAACAATATGGTATAAAACTTGTACGTCCCACGATCATCTAAAAAAATACCAATATTAACTTTTTTTCTGACAGGATAATGCATCAAGGACCAAAGAGTTCCACCTTTATCTTGATCTGCAGCATCAGTGGTCGCAGCAACAAAGACTTTGGAAATGTGTTAGGCCAAGATGCGAAAAATGGATACGATATAAGAAACAGAAGGATATATCATCGTTTCTTAGACTATGCTTTAAGCTGCAACGAGGAAATGCATTAGGACTAACGAGGATGTCAATCATCTCAACATGATTAGTACGAAAGGGACACACGCCTCCAGACAACTATGGGAAAATGAACACTTCTGCCCCGAGCGTATGTATGAAGAAGACATTTGATGACGTAACAGCGATATAAAGACTGAGGCAGGCAGGGTATTTTTTAATTTAAATTTGTTTTGTTCGGAAACTAAAATGGGACTTCTGTTATGAGTTGAAACGCGTCACGTGACTGCCATCGTATATTTTCTTTAGGCGAATAACAAAATATAGACGGCAACATGCAAATGAATAACCCGACATATGTCCGTAGAGAGTCAGTATGCATTTGCACACATGTTGCCTTGTTTTCTTTTATTGTTAAATGAAGTCGGTTTAAAGGGAAGTTTCACGAATTTAACACGCGCGCATTTTTTCAACATACATCAAACATAACACTTGATACACCTCTCTGCAGAACAGTTAATATTTGAGAAATATTTGTTTAGTTTGCTGATGAAAGTATACAATAACGGAAACATGTGTTTTGCGTTGTCTCTGAAGACAATACTAGCTTTGTGTTTATCGTGAACAACGCCAGGGTATAAATTCTGCTTATCACTAGAGGAGTTTT
>CAJDSM010000061.1:0-27608 GCA_903981925.1 Ostrea lurida
TGTAGGCTGGGGTTGTACCATTTATAAGTCTATTATTACAAGCTGGGGTTGTACCATTTATAAGTCTGTCCATTATTGTAGGCTGGGGTGGTACCATGTATAAGTCTGTTCATTATTACAGGTTGGGGTGGTACCATTTATAAGTCTGTCTATTATTACAGGCTAGGGTGGTACCCTTTATAACTTTGTCTATTATTACAGGCTGGGTGGTACCATTTTTAAGTCTGTCCATTATAGTAGGCTGAGGTGGTACGATTTATATTGCATACGTGTGTCTATTTCATTGGCAGGCTGAGGTGGTACCGACTTATACGTGTGTCTATTATTGCAGGCTGAGGTGGTACCATTTTGTCTATAAGCCTTTTCATTATTGCAGGCTGGGGTGGTACCATTTAATTTGGTACTCATTGCTCACGCAGTCGGAATCATTATTTGAATGATGGAACTGGACAAAATCAAGGAGGGTATTTTTCACTCAAAAGAAACGCTGCAATTTTTTGGGATGAGGTGTCATAATGTTAGAAATGTTTCATTGTAGGTGTGTTTAAATATGAAGGGTACAATATCAACTGCGGATCGCTGTATGTGGCAAATGTCCCACAAAAGCAAATGGGTAATTTATTTTTGGTGCTTTTTTTTTATAATTAGTGCCAGTAATGAACTTTAAAATATCGGTGGGTGTACATGTCTTAAATCAATACTGTGACACAGTGGGAGGGCCAAAGATTTGAACGGAGTTCTAAGGGAAATGAATGGATAATATTTGCAAGTAGTGTAGATCAGAAATTCCAATAAAACCTTTCCAAAGTTGATAAAAAGACGCGGCCTGGTAAATCATTTGTTGCATTCCTCCAGCTACAAATCTGACAATCCTTCAAGACTAATACACAAATCAACCAATCAGTGGGCTATATACAATACACAACCAACCAACAATCAGTGGGCTACACAATACACAAACCAACCAATCAGTGGGCTACAAATAACAAACCAACCCCAATCAGTGGGCTACACAATACACAAATCAACCAATCAGTGGGATTTAATTCCAAAATGCAGTTTCTGAAATACACATATAAATTATATATCAGATTTCTTAAATTCACATTTGGTTGGAAAATTTCATTCAAACCTCGTTTTCTTAAATGCAAAGAATAAAATACCCAACGATGATATTGCAAAATACGTGTTCATTTATATTTACACACATGTATATATATGATATACGAGCAATACATATATATTCTATGTCCCTGCACATACGGTAATAAGCATGATTTTCTGTGGAAAAAAAAGAATAGTATGCAAGAACACTGACACAGCTCGTCTGGAGACTCTAGAAAAAAAAATACCAAAAAATAAAATAAATAAATAAAATTAAAAAAAATAAGAAAAGGAAACAATGAAATACAATAACAGTACGAGCTTTGCGATTCATTTTTCGGGACTAACAATCTGTTAATATTGTAGCTGTAGTATTCACTGTTTAGCCACGTGCTTCAAAACGTGGTCGGAAAATGCGCAATATCCAGGGCAATATACACCGGTAAACTACAAAGCAGTCTTCAAACGTACTTCTTTTTGTCTTCACAGGAACTCCGACCAATAAAGGTTCAGCGGCAACATTTATCCTGTTTTATCATGTCTGAAAAATAATATCTTAATCATATTCGGAGCGCCTGGATGTTACCCGAGGCTCTTGCCTGTAGGAGTACCTTATACGATTCTGTATATACATGCAAAATTATACAAACAAAACGAAAAAAAAAATACATCACGTGATTTGTAGATGTTCATAATGACACAAAAATAAATGTTCAACATTATTTTTGACATCAGTTTGTATAATTGAATAATATTATTGCACATAAAATCACCACAATCCTAAAATTGCCATCATGGAAATTAATACTAACATTGTATTTATCACAGAATAATACGATTCCCGATGATGCATGTCAAAATTTATGCATTTTTTGTGTGCTGCACAAATTCAGTGGTGAGCGCTATTGCCTGGTACAATTTGGTCTCTAAATAAACGCTAAAAATGAACTATATACCTTAACTACAACACATAATAGAAGAAACTTAATGTTAATATAAAAATCAAAAGTAATCCCTCGATAATCCCGTAAATATCTACACAAGCACTGAACATTCTATACTACATATATACAAGGAATAAATTTAGAAGCATATATATACTAGTAAGATCTGTCAGAAGCTGTTTTGGGCAAGAAGAGTTGGTTCGAATGATAACGTAATTCTTACAATACTTAACAATACTATAGCCTTCACAATTTACTACTTTGTTCATATTCAGATTGTGTATTCGCGGTCAATCGAGGAAAGAAGCAGAAATATGTGACGAAAAAATGCATGCCTATGTCATTGCATATCCTCTAGAATGTCGTTTAAATCGCCATGTCAACTTTTCCCACACGGATTGTTTCCCGCCATTTTTTAACTGTTTTGGCTGGCTTTGTCTGAATATATCCGTCTGAATCTCGAAATCGTCCCCAGTTTCGTGGCCACTGTCGCCGCTGCCATTGCTGTTGTTCTCGTTGTATCGAGTTCTGAGAAAGTCCTCGTACGACCCGCTGCTCACCTGCTGTAACGGAAGTCGGTCTTTCCCGCGCTTCATATAGCGCCCCTTAGCGGTGGTACTTTTAACAGTCCTGTCATCATACCCAATTTTAGAATCTGTAAAACTGAAATCTCGTATTGTTTTGCGTATATTTTCTTCCGTGGGCACGTTACTAAGGCTAGAATGTCCATTGGATTTCATTTGATGTTTTGATTTCTCTTTTGGATTTGATCGATTGTCTTTTTTCTTTCCAGCAGGTTGTGACACAGGACGAGGTGGGGCAGGTTTCCTCTTGTACTTTATCTTGTTCCTCCACGTGTAAATGTTATCTGAAAAATAGTCCTCATCCTCACTATCGTGCATATATTTGGAAAAGTCTTCTTCGTTTTCACGTTTTACTGACGGTAGATGGCGCCCCGGAGAGTGCACAGTCGGAGGATTTACGTCCATTGCTTCCGGTTCTTCCTCGTCATCGTAATCTGGTTCGGGTTCGTAGTCCGGGGCTGGATATTCCTCCTCCTTCTCTGGGGAACTAAGAACTGGAGGAGGAGGTGCCGGTCTTTTCTTATACAAAACTTCTTCTCGCGGAGATTCCTCCACCGTCTCTGTGTCTGAAGTTATCTGTGGACCAGAAGAGATTTCCTCATTTTCCTGGAAAAGAGGATTCATTTTTGTTTTCTCGAAATCTAACACTATATCCTTTTCATCTGTATTCTTAGACAACTCATCGGGTTCGTACACTGGGTTATCGGAACCAAACCGCGGGAAGAATTCGTTTTCCGGGGGCGTGTCTATGATATCAGATGATTGGTGGATCGTGATGGGCGTGTCTTTGTCGCCTATGATCATGAATTTCTTTGGTTCCTCAACATTCTCACTTTCGTCATTTAATTTCTGAAAATCTGCTTTATTCACTTTCTTATCCGTGTAGCTCGATATCTGCAGTGATTTGGGCTGATAATTTCCAATTTTTGGAAGAACGAAGGATCGGCCGGGAGGCTGGGGAGCGGGAAAACTCTTGTTGAAGTTCAGGCGGGCTTTCTCTTCAAATTTCTCGATCTGGGTCCGCACCGGTAGCAACCGATCCTTGGCTTCGTCGCCCTGCCCTGAGAAAACCTCGGACACCGGGGTCCGTTTTTCTTTTTTATCCATCATGATCTGAAAGTAAAACTTTAACTTTATAGATACATGTACCAACATTCACAAGGAATGGCCGATAAGAGTTGGTGCAAGGAGACCACCTCTGTCATTGTGAATGAGAAATAAGAGGCTTAATTACGGATTAGGTCGCAGTGTTTTCTAACATTTAAAAATAGGTTGTGCTTGATTCTATAGCTCTTCTGTGTATATCTATATCAAGATCAACACAATGTGTTCATACAAATGACTGCATTAATACGGTATATGAAGTGTTAATTCTTAATTCAGGATATTTAAAGCGGAAATGTTTTTCTGAAGAACCAACCATTGGAATTAGTTACATGGTGAACAGGATGTAAAACTGTTGATGATTGAAATAATGCACTGCAGGCTCAGAGAGAGAGAGAATGTGTGAGAGAGAGAGAGAGAGAGAGAGAGAGAGAGAGAGAGAGAGAGAGCGCACGATTTTTAACCATTTGATTTGGTTGTGAGGAGAGGTGTGCACTATGAGGACAAAAATTCCAATACTTGGCGTGACGTTCCTGACTCCCCATAAACTCAACCATTTAAACAGTGGAGACAGGTGATGTGGGGACATGCCCCTATATATACTGATGTTCTCTTTCTAAGGCATGTTTTTTTTACAATTCAAAAATTTTAAAAGGTGTTGTTATACCTAACTCGGACTGTACGTTTCCTTTTTATTTTCTTTTTTATAAATAATAACACTTGAATTCTTAGACGTTTTGAGGACGTCTTCACTTAGTTAGCCGGTTTGTCAGAGAGAGAGAGAGAGAGAGAGAGAGAGAGAGAGAGAGAGAGAGAGAGAGAGAGAGAGAGTACAGCTACACGACTCATATTTTGACCGAGGCTCCCATATTTGCGATTACTTGATTATTCATTCTGTTCAAATACAGAAATCTTAAGGTTCTATAAAAGAACAAGTTCGGACTACTTTAAAAGTCAGGTCTGCATGTTTTAATCCCCGGTCCGTCATGATTGATAACCAAATAAACAAAGCATGCATGCTTCGCTAGGTGATTTGATGATCAAGCATAAACTGTTAAATGGCAATGTTTATTTTCATGCGAAATCTTTGTGAAATCTATGCCCTAGCGATGTTTTGACACCAGTTTCCATTAATTGAAAAATATATCAAGGTGTAGGCAATTAGTTCATAAAGGTGCCTTGAGGTAGACGAACCTAGTAATAGTAATTTACTTGTGTACCAAGTAAAACACAAACACGATCTACAGATGCCTCGGAATGTCGGCAGGAATCTTTTTTAATTAATGGGGTAATTCGGTAAAATTTATCTTGGAAAGGAAAACATAAAGCAGCAGTAGAGGTCTCTACTGATAAAGGAGGGTTGGGTTCCCTGTTCTCTTAACATAAAATGTCACAATGAATGGGGGTTAAAAAACCTGTCCACGTTAATATGAAACCTGAATTATTCGGCTGCACGAAATAATTTGCGCAATTTTTGGTTACAACGTATGCCACAGTGCTTCAGTTTCGACAATGGTGTCAGGTTCTGTGCGCAAATTTGAGAACAGGAAGTTAAATTAGCGCTCAAAGTAACTGTACTCAAACACAACCACACATTTTACTTGATTTTATGCCAAAATAAATTTTCCCCAGACAAACTTCAGCTTAATAAGCTTAACATGTATTAATTTCAAAAGAATTACTCTTCTGTGTATCAATACTCATACATGTTTCATGTCTACGCCTATTTGGGCCTTAATTTGGTACTAAATACTATTCTATTCTATTCTATATATATACATACATGTATATGAATAATTTTACTTTCCAATTCATTAAGAGTGTTTAAAATGGACTATGACGAAATACTGCGTGTTGGGGATTACACATGGAGATGGTGGGGAGGGCGTGGTACATGGTAAAATACCGACCCTCCCTCCCTCTAGTAACCTAATCCCAGAGAACCCCCTCATGTAAAGCACGTACATTAAAAGTTACCCTAATCAAAGTCCCACAGCGAAGAATACATACCTTATTCAGCCCGAAATTCACGCCATCTTAGAAACGCAAGTCCCAATACAAGCAGACATTCTTATACAAACAGAAAAATGTAAAACGTCACCAATCCGTTTCCATTCAGCTCCAGCCAAGCATAGCACCCGTATGAATTATTTAAGAGACGGTGGCCCATTCAACGTGGGGTACTCAAGTGGAATAATGTGTTTGTAGTTCCCAAATAGAGGGCGTACCCGACTAAGTGTCACGTCACGACTTCTGTGTGCCCCGATTCCTGGGCTGCAGACACGCAATCGACCCGATGTGGTGATCAATTGCACTGATCAGTTTGTAGATGAACTGTACGGTGTGTTTATCGATTTGGGCTGCTTTAAAACGCGTGCAACTGTCGCCAGCTACTCCATTTTACATGTAAATTTAAGCATCAAATAATGTACGCATTTAATTCTTATAATATGATTAAAATTGTTGTCATGTTTGAAAATTCTGAAATAGAAAAAAAAAAATTATAACAATAATGGTTAGTCATAAGGAATTTTATTCTGTTTACATCTCTCTCTCTCTCTCTCTCTCTCTCTCTCTGTGTTATTTTAAAATAAATCGAAGAATTTTAAATAGAAACCCCTCCTTTTTAAAATAATTTGAGCATCATTAAAGTTAAAATTGCGATAGGCCTACCTATTTATACATGAAGGAAAAAAAAAAAAAGATTAACAAGGTTAATCGTCCTGTTTTTTAAAAAACACTTTTAGTTGTTAGATCTGTGTTGTTTCTTGTACTTTTTCAGTTGATAGTTTAAACGTGAGAGTTTTCAAACTTTACTGACACCCCCCCCCCAATGAAAAACACAACAAAACAGAGAAAAATAATAAAATTTAAAAAAAATACCCCCCCCCCCCCCAATTCTTCGCTAGCCAAGGGTTTACGATCCGCTCCGCTAGAAAATTAAAAATAACATTTTTTATATTTAAATTTTTACTTTTTTTTTTTTTTTTTTTTAATATTTTTTTCCCCTAAAAAATCAACAACTTTTTGGTGGTGATATATTTCACTTTACTTAGCTTTTCGTAAACATGTAAAAGTACTAAAATGTTCGTATCACATAGTTGATATCATTGTTCATAGATTTTACCCAAATTGTAACAAAATGTGTACACCCCCCTTTCTTCTTTTTTTCCCCCGTTTGTTTTGTTTAATAACCGCCAAATCCGATCTGTTCTACCATTCCTAAATTTAACTGGCGGATCCAGAGGGGAGTTTCGGGGCTCGTCAGAAAATTTTGTCTAACAAAGTAAAATAAGCGCATTTTGAGGATGGAGTCCCCTCACTCCTCGCCTCTCACCTTAAATGGGTAAACCCCCACCCGTTTTCAAAGAAACCTGGATCCGCCCCTGTTTAGGAATACATTTCTCTTGACCCTGGGAAGATGCATATAAGGGCATTTACAAGTCAAAACTACTCAGTCAAGTTCCAGAGTTTACTCTAGAATTAAGCCACCTTTGTTCAAATACAAAGCTTCTAGCGGTCTTTTATCCGAGTTACTCTTCCTGACAAGCGCGTGTTCGAATGAATACCGGTATAATTATATGATTTACCGATTGTAGAGGGTGGATTGTTCTTTAATCCGCCCAGCAAGGATTCACTCAACTGACTGCCATTGTTAGTAAAAAAAACATCCCGAAGAACAATGGCAGTCCCCGGAATGTGTTCATTAAATTCGTTTATGTAAACAGCGCAATCAATAAATGGAGAGAAGAAAAAGAAAGAAAGAAAATTAAAAAAACACCCTGTGGTCTAAACCTTGTCTTTTCTTGTGTCTTGCCATTAAATGTTCAATGTGCTAATTAATTGATCGTCTATTGTATTCACACTGTTGCGTATTATCAGAGTAACAAAGGCCTAAATAAAATAAGCATGTACATGTCTGATCAAAACGATACAAAAATGTTGTCTATCCAAATCTGCACTTCCGTTTTATAACTGACAGTGTTAAGACGTGTTTGTGAAACACACTGACGTCTCCGGATTACAACAAAGCGGAGCTAGTAGGTTGTAATCCATTTGATCATTCAATCAAATATGCATATATTGGCTCAAAAGTTAGAAAATTGGCGTAGAAACACATGCCTGTCGTCTGTACATGCGACTAAGTGCAGAAAAAACCCTCACACAGTTATGTTGGCAAGCAGAACCAGTCCCGGACGACTCGCCGAAAGACAGCTCACCGATCACACGAAAGACAGCTCATCGAACACACGAACGACAGCCCATCGAACACACGAAAGACAGCTTACCGAACACACGAAAGACAGCTCATCGAACACACGAACGACAGCCCATCGAACACACGAAAGACAGCTTACCGAACACACGAAAGACAGCTCATCGACCACACGAAAGACAGCAGAACACACGCAAGACAGCTCACCGAACACACGAAAGACAACGAACACACGAAAAAGAAACTCATCGAACACCACGAAAGACAGCTCATCGAACACACGAACGACAGCTCATCGAACACACGAAAGACAGCTCACCGAACACACGAAAGACAGCAGAATACTTACACAAAGCTCGAGGGTCTTCTCCTAGCTGGATGAGATTTTTAAGAGTCAACTTGAATAAGATTATACATGTAATATACGATAAATTGATCCAAATTCAAAAGGTCCCTCATTGTAATGATTGAAAACCGCGCCTTGTAGCATTTTCTTTGAGCTGTTAATTTTATCAATGAATTATATTTAATTCAATCTAAGTTACAAAAGTCGAAAATATTAAACAGACTGAATCCGCAACTTGTAATTTGCCCAACGCGTATGTCGTAATCAGTTTCATCTACAAACGATGTCGCTGTCACGCTAGAGGATAGGATAGATTTTAAGATTTGACAATCAACAAAGGTACCGCTATTGAATAGCATCAATGGATTCAAACATTAAACAGAATTAATGTTCTACTATACAGAGACTTATAAGTCTAACACAATTCAAATCTCTCTCTCTCTCTCGCTCTCTCTCATCTCTCTTCTCTTCTGTCTCTCCTCTCTTCTCTCTCTCTCTCTCTCTGACACGAACAATACAATTGTCAATTCTCTCCAGGATACCAGAATATTTACTGGGATCGATGCAACGGCATACGAGAGCAATCAGAGATTTTTGACCTCCGCCGAAGTTTCATTAAAGTCTTCTGGCTTGGATTTCTCGAAAAAATCTCAAACTTAAGTTTCAGTTTTCTTCTATTTGAGCAGTCAAAATTTTAGTAAAATCTCGGACTTAGGTGCAAGTTTTGACTTAAGATTGTATCGAGAAATCCAGGCCTGGATCCATGATTCGCCGGGCCACCAAAATTTAACGGATACTTCTCTAGGGGTTTTCCTTTAAGTGTACCAATTCTCAAAGCGATATGACCATTAGTTTTTGCTTGAAACTGCTTTATAACAGACAAACCACAAATAAATATCCAGATGAACTGAGACGCCATTCGACCTCGTGTGTCTGGGCATCATCTGTGTATTTTAAAATCTGAATCTATGAATTTAACCGAGTCGGTTTCTAACAAAGGTTCCAAAGATACACAGTACAACTTTGGGCAAAGAAGTACGACTGGTACTCTGGGGCGACATTACGAACATATTTTGTTTGAAAGGAACAACAACAGACAAAATGGATTTTTGTTTGGTAGAAACAGACGATAGTTACAACACCAAACATAATGGATTGTTGTTTGATAGATACAGACGATAGTTACAGTATAAAATGGCGAAGTAACAAAGTATTAAACGTAATCATAGTCCCAAAAAACACATACAAAATCGAGTGTAGGGCAACACGGACCTTCGACAAAAGCGAAGGCATGCAGGATCTGGTGCCATGGAGGAGTAAGCATCCTCTACAACGCCAGGCAGAATGAATTGTTGTTTGATAGAAACAGACGATAGTTACAACACCAGACAGAATGGGTTGTTGTTTGATAGGAACAGAAAATACATATAGTTACAACACCACACATGCAGAATGAATTGTTGTTTGATAGAATAGGCACCTGTGCTGTTAACAGTCTGGTTATAGGAGGGACACCTTTTCCTCATAAGAATTAATTGTCATAAAGCTACATGGGTGTCACCAGTTGGGAATGCTCAAAACCAAATCGATCATATTGCTATCTCCCAAAGATGGAGATCATCACTGCAAGATGTACGAGTGAAAAGAGGAGCGGACGCAGCATCAGATCATCATCTAGTACAGGGAGATATCCACCCCAAGCTCTCAGCCTTAAAAAAGATTGAAAGCAAACGGAAGAAATTCAATGTTGCCAAACTTAAGATTCAGGCAGTTAGAGAAGAACTCCAACCTTCTCTTCAAAACAGGTTTGCTGCTTTATATGAAATAGAAATAGAGGATGATAATATCATCTCAGCTTGGGGGAAAACAAAGCTAGCAATACTAGAAACAAGGATCCGTTCCACAAAAACGCAAAGATACTAACACATGGAATCAAATTGAAGAAAGAAAGAAGTCCTAATAACCACTACGAGACAACAAACAAAAATGGCACAAGATATATACAAAGACAAGGATAAAGAAGTTAAGAAGGTGATAAAAAAGTAAGTGGACCAACTTGCAGAGGAAGCAGAAACAGCCAGCAGCAAAAGAATCTGTATAACATAACTCGACAACTAATTGGCAGATCCCATTCTGATACATAAGTAGTGAAAGATAAATATGGAAAACCACTAACAAAACTTGAAGAACAATTGAATTGTTTTGGCAAGAGCACTTTCAAGAAGTCCTAAATAGACCTCCCCCAACAGAGCCACCTTTTATAGAAAATAGGCAAGTTTTGGGTATCAAGACAGGACCTATAACCAGAACAGAGGTACTGGTAACCACCGCAATCAAACATCTGAAAAACGGCAAAGCAGGCGGACTAGACAGCATCCCTCTAGAGCCTATGAGAGCGGTGGATAACATCTAGATTGACTTTTATCACCATCTTTTGAACAGGATATGGGAGGACGAATAAATACCTGAGGACTGGACTAAAGGAATCTCGGTAAAACTGCCTACGAAAGGAGATACTAGTAGATCTATTTGTGGAAATTGGAGAGGCATCTTGTTGCTTTCCATCCCTAGCAAAGCATTATGCCACATCATTTTACAGAGAATGAAAAAAGTAGTGGATAAAGTATTAAGAGACGAACAGGCTGGGTTCAGACAGCTGTGTTGCCCTACACTCGATTTTGTATACATATGTTTTTGGGACTATGATTACATTTAATACATTGTTACTTTGCCATTTTATACAGGAAAGATTATGTACTGACCCAATTGCGACATTACGAATCATTATAGAACAAACCATTGAATGGCAGGCATCACTATACCTTGCATTTATAGATTTTGAGAAGGCATTTGATAGTATAGACCATCAAATACTATGAAGCATTCTCAGACACTATGGTATTCCAGAAAAAAATAATATCTATCATCCGCCAGCTGTATGATGGATTCACTTGTCAAGTCATCCATGGTGGGAACCTAACAGATCCTTTTCCTGTATCCACCGGGGTCCAGCAAGGATGTCTACTCTCTCCTCTTCTCTTTCTGATGGTAATGCCTGGGTCAGCAAAACATCTTACAGTAAACATTTGGGCATCAAATGGACACTACAATCATGTCTTGAAGACCTAGATTTTGCAGACGATGTTTGTCAGCTTTCACATCGTCACCCACACTCACAAGAACAATTTAAGCTTCCAACCTTGAATCAAATTCGAAAAAAAGTTTGGTTATACATCAGTCCAACTAAGACAAAATATTTGAGGATAAATGTAAACAATACAAATAAAACTAAGGTCAGAGGTGCCGAAATCGAAGATGTTGGGCAATTTACCTACCTTGGAAGTGTCATCGGCACATTAGGAGGGACCGATGAAGATATACAAGCAAGGAAAAAGTAAACCTTTGCAATCCTCAAACCAATCTGGAGGAGGAAAACTCTCAGAACATCAACAAAGATAAGAATCTTCAACTCAAACGTAAAATCAGTTCTTCTATGTGGATCAGGGACATGGAGATCAACAGCTGCTTCCACTAAAACCATATATGTGTTTATAAACAGATCGATGCCTAAGAAACATCATAGGAATCAAGTGGCCAGAAAAGCTTATGGCAAAGGACCAAACAAGAACCGGTCATGCAAACAATAACATCAAGAAAATGGAGGTGGATTGACCACAAATTGAGAAAGGAAAACACAAATGTGACACGCCATGCTCTGGAATGGAATCCCCAGGGCCACTGACAGGAAGAGAGGTAGACCAAAAAACAACCTGGGACGAAGTGGAGGCTATGCACGGTAAGTAAGTTCAGTGCTCTCATCTAGATAGGACACTTGGCGCCTCGGCACAGCACATTCCAAAAGTTCTGAAAATGGTAGTTAGAGCGCCAACAGGTCGATGGTATTGCTTGTGCAATAAATCGTTTTTCTTCTCAAGATTTGCACCATGCAGTGAGTCCATATTTTCGGATTTATCTGTTTCGATCGAAGCTGGGTTTAAATTTTATTTTATTTTTGCAGCGCCATCTGCTATAAACAAAAATCTTCGCAACCCACCGCTAGCCGCAAAAATAATGAACTGGGAAAACAAATTCACATCTATACTTCGTGAGACGGAGTCAAATTTATCAAGGGCTAGGGTAAGTGCACGTAATGGTTACGCTCTCTTGTTAATTGCAGTCGTATTACTATAGTGGGCGTCCCGAAACTCCTCTGATCTCTTTCGTGACTGGTTGCACCGTACTGTTTCTTTTTAGAGAAGGCTATACACACCTGGACATAATTACCTAGATCTAACAAGCAAGGGATGTAAGTACAGCGAACCTAATATGAAACTGCTTGTTTTTCTTTTATTATGAATACATTTAAATCAATGGCTTTTAAAAAAAACATTTTCATAATATTTTGATGACTTTACTATCGAAAAATGTCAGATTTATGTATATTTAGCCGCAGAACAGTGAACTGTAGCTCTATGAGACAATAATGGGACAGATCAGATCTCGGATCTCTCCCAACATATTCTCAAAAAGTTACTGTTCTGTAACTAATGTAAATCATGGGAATAAAAGTGATAGTAAACATAGTAATAATAATCATGCTTTAGTAAGAACTCATGTTTATTACAAAGTAATATCTATTCTGCTATGAGAGGAAAATAATGAAAATTTTGTTGAATGTAACAAGGTTTGGTTATAACAGACTGTTTTCTGCTGGCTTTGTAAGTTTGTTATTTATCCGTGTTTTACTGAACTGAGGGAGTTCTTTGCCAATGAGGTGTACTTCCCTGTGTTTCACTGAACTGAGGGAAATACAGCCAGTAGTTCTTTACCAATGAGGTGTACTTCCCTGTGTTTCATTGAACTGAGGGAAATAATTTTGTGTTTTTACAGTCAGTAGTTCTCTGCCGATGAGGCGTACTTCTTCCCTGCTGGACATGTCGGGTTATGTCCCTGTAATGACCAGTACCCCCCAGGTGGTAGCACCGTCCCAACCGTCCATCACCTCACCCCAACTCGTCACCTCCTTACAGGACAAGATGGAACAGCAGAACAGGGTACGTGTGCACCAAGATCTCTGTATATAGGCACGAAAACAGGAAATTATTTTGTTGTCATTTGAACACAGTTCTTTGTGAGATATGAAGAACATAATATTCAGAGGTGGATTAAAGTTCAGATGTTCAATGATTGATTGTATATTGTTTTACATCTGCTAGAGAATTTTTCACTCATATTGAGACGTCACCATTGCCGGTAAAAAGCTGCAGAATTTAGGCCTCTGCTCAGCATTAATGCAGGGAGGGATCTTTATCGTGACATGGGGCCTCCACTTTTGTGGTCTCATCTGAAGGCCTGCCCCATTTAGTCACCTCTTATCAGTCTTATGACAAGCAAGGGGTGCTGAGGACCTATTCTAACCAGAATCCACACGGGGTTTGGATACATGTTCAAATATATAATACTAACATCCTTATTCATTAAATAAATGCATAAAGCAATCAGACGTTACAGCATTTTTATGATGTGTTAGAATCCTGAGGTAAAGATTGGGTGTGTTCAGTGTACATTTATTGCCTGTTATTGGTCCTGAGGTAAGAGTTGGGACGTGTTCGTGTACATTAACTGCCTGTGATTGGTCAGCTCTATATATTGATGAGGTAATCCTGAAGGTATCCTGAGGTTAAAGATTGGGTGTTCAGTGTACATTTACTGCCTGTGTTAGGAATCCTGAGGTAAAGATTGGGTGGTTCAGTGTACATTAACTGCCTGTGATTGGTCAGCTCTATATATTGATGAGGTAATCCTGAGGTAAGATTGGGTGGTTCAGTGACATTTACTGCTGTGTTTAGAATCCGAGGTAAAGATTGGGTGTGTTCAGTGTACATTTACTGCCTGTGTTAGAATTCCTGAGGAAAGATTGGTGTGTTCAGTGTAATTTACTGCCTGTGTTAGAGAATCCTGAGTAAAGATTGGGGTGTTTCAGTGTACATTAATGCCTGTGATTGGTCAGCTCCTATATATTGATGAGGTAATCCTGAGTTAAAGATTGGGTGTGTTCAGTGTACATTTACTGCCTGTGTTAGAATCCTGAGGTAAAGATTGGGTGTGTTCAGTGTACATTTACTTGCCTGTGTTAGAATCTGAGGTAAGATTGGGTGTGTTCAGTGTACATTTATTGCCTGTGTTAGAATCTGAGGTAAGATTGGGTGTGTTCAGTGTACATTTACTGCCTGTTATTGGTCCTGAGTGAAAGAGTGGGTGTGTTTCAGTGTACATTTACGGCACGTGATTGGTCCTGAGGTAAAGAGGGGTGTTGTCAGTGTACATTTACTGCCTGTGATTGGTCACCTCTATATTCCTGTTAGTTGATTGACCAAACTGATGCAGATGGTTAACAAACTGGAAACTGACAGAAATAACTACAGGAACAGATGAAGACGTCAGGGTAAGTATAACTACAGTGAACAGATGAAAGAGCGTCAGGGGTAGTATAACTACAGTGAACAGATGAAAGACGTCAGGGGTAAGTATAACTACAGTGAACAGATGAAAGCGTCAGGGGTAGTAAACTACAGTGAACAGATAAAATGTCAGGGGTAAACCTTGTAATAATGTCCTATAAGTGCACCGGTGTTTTTTTTTGTGAGTCAAAGTGGCAAATTACTGAGCGTGGAGATGTTGTTTGTAACTGACACGTTTAAAAATATTTATATTTACAGTCGAACCTCGTTATCTTTGAACTTGATGGGACCAAGAAAAAGTTCGAGATATATAAGAAAGTAGTGGTTGGACATCAAAATCAGTTTCAACAATAACCATGGTATTCGAGTTGTCAGTGTTTGAGATATCGAAATTCAACTGTATTTTATTAGATTAAAATATATGTCACATCAGACAGAGTGAGAGTCAGCTCAAATAGTAATACTGACTCATTAATGTTTATAGAATCAGATGTATCATCTGAGGACCAGAGTACAAAACCGACCGAGGGGTGGATGTTGAAACAAAATTGACCAACTTCGACGAGACTTACAAAGCGAGATCAACAGCATACACATCCAGCTACAGAGAAATTCTGTGGACAATACACTGCAGAGGGACATCAGGGACATGTAAGTCAAAATTACACTGCAGAGGGACATTCAGGGACATGTAAGTCAGAATTACACTGCGAGGGACATCAGGACATGTAAGTCAGAATTACACTGCAGAGGGACATCAGGGACATGTAAGTAAGAATTACATACAGAGGAACATCAGGACATGTAAGTCAAAATTCATCATTCAAAAGAGAAATGTATTAAGTAAGATTTCATCATCCAGAGTAAAGTATAGTCAGAATTCATCATCCAGAGAGATTTTCATTCAGAGAGAAAAGTAGGTCAAAATTCATCATCCAGAAAGTAATATAGGTCAGAATTCATCATCGCAAGTCAAATTTTATCATCCAGAAAGAAACATAAGTCATAATTTATCATCTAAGAGAAATGTAAGTCAGAATTCATCATTCAGTAAAAAATACAAATCAGAAATCCTCTTCACAGTGAGAAATGTAGGTCAGAATTCATCATCTAAAGAGAAATATAAGTCAGAATTCACATCTAAAGAGAAATAAAGTCAGAATTCATCTAAAGAGGAAATATAAGTCAGAATTCAACATCTAAAGAGAAATATAACAGTCAATTCACTTCATCTAAAGAGAAATATAAGTCAGAATCATCTAAAGAGAAAATAAGTCAGAATTCAACATCTTAAAGAGAAATATAAGTCAATTTCAAATCTAAAGAGAAATATAAGTCTCAGAATTCAACATCTAAAGAGAATATAAGTCAGAATTCAACATCAAAGAGAAATATAAGTCAGAACTTCATCTAAAGAGAAATATAAGTCAGAATTCATCATCTAAGAGAAATATAAGTCAGAATCAACATCTAAAGGAAAATATAAGTCAGAATTCATCATCTAAAGAGAATCATAAGTCAGAATTCATCTAAAGAGAAAATAAGTCAGAATTCAACATCTAAAGAGAAATATAAGTCAGAATTCAACTCTAAAGAGAAATATAAGTCAGAAATTTCAACAATCAAAGAGGAAATATAAGTCGAGAATTCAAATCTAAAGAGAAAATATAAGTTCAGAATTCATCTAAAGACAAATAAATAAGTCAGAATATCATCTAAAGAGACAATAAAGTCAGAAGAAATATAGTCGAGATCATCATCTTAAAGAAAGAAAATAGTCACGATTCATCATCTAAAGAGAAATATAAAGTCAGAATTCATCATCTAAAGAGAAATTCATCATTGAGAGAGAAAAAGTAAGAGGTTTGACTTAACTTCTATGTCTCTGATAAGACCTACAATTCCTCTGGGTAATTGATTCATAAATTCTATAACCTTCTTGTCCCTATGAATGATTAATTCTAGAACTTACTAGCCCATTTGGATGAAGAATTCTGATTTAGTCAGATATGTGTAATGGTACACAAAATCATCACACAGAAAAATTATATAAGTTGTGACATATAGTATCCATTATCCAAGGGGCATGTGAGTTTAAATGTGTTATTTAGAGGAATTCATTATCCAGACACATGCAAATCATATTTACATAAAATTCATCATCTAAAGGCATGAAAGTCATATTCCATAAAATTTATCTCCCAAAGACATTTAAATTTCATCATCCTCATAGAAATATTTACTTTAAGGGAATCTTCACAGATTTAAATATTTTGATATTTGACATAATTATATTGATGTGTGACATAATTACATTAGCACATATGTCAATGTTAAAATAAGTTTCTCTTTCACAGGAAAAACAATGTCCAAGATGATCTTGACCTTATGAAGAGAGATATTGATATTCTGAAATCTAGGATTGGTACTGTGCTCATTTTTATAAAAGCTTTTTTTTTTTTTGAAAATATGTAAATTTATGATGATTATCTGATAGAGGGTCATTTGACAGTTTGAATATTAAAGAGCTGTATGAAGTACATTAAAATTTTGTAGAATGCCACCTTCAAAACACTCCTCATTGACTGAGATACAATGTGTAAATTTGAAGGTGTCATTTTTATTCCAAGTGGAAAAAATCTCAACTGCTCCACAACCTTAGACAGAACTTACATAACACTCTGAACCGGAGACAAGAACTATCAGGTCATTGAGGTCAATAGAGCATGCATCACTCTGTGAACAAACCTGTCTCTACATCATATCTGAACTGCCTTTTGGTCAAACACTCAAATTTCCTCACTACCCGGGGCATATCTTCTGACAAATCCATGGACACACAGTTTTTAACAATGTTGCATCCCAGATCAATTTGCTGCATCCATTACGCAGATTTTTACGTTAATGAGAACTCCTGTTTGATTTGAAACATTGTGTCCACCTTAAAACTTGTGCTTGATTTCCATATATTTTGTCCAATTCAGATTTAATGTCTGTTAGCGTTAACCCTTATATGACTTGATCTTTGTAATTTGCCCATTGCTCAGAGGAGCGCTTTCCTCTTTGCTATCCATTTTTATGTCTGACAGTATATCAAAACATCTAGAATATGACAAAGACTATTGTGTCATATTCATTGCAAAATGATTTTTGTGACATCACAATTGAGCCACGGTTTCCAGACACTTACTAAAATCATGATATTTTGAAATGGTGTTTTAATTTCATAAAGGAAAATTCAGAACTTTTCAAATGACCCTCATTTTAATATTAGGATTTGGAACTGAAAATAAGATAAAGAAAAGTTCATTTGTTATTTCAAACAAAGTTATTTATCAATATTTCAGGTAAAATAGAAAATGAGGTATCTACTATCATTAGAAATCCAAGGGGAGTGTCGCAGTATGATAAGGTTAGTTGGTACGTGAGTGATATCAGAATCATTTAATTTTATTTCACGTGATCACCTAGCGCCGATTCTCATTGGTTAAAACACCTTTTAAGAATTGAGGTGATTTTTCGATCACGTACCTGAACAAAAAAGTAAAGTCTTATGGACATTGTTTTGTTGTTGTAATATAAAATTAAATGATAAGAAATAAATCTTATATTTTTTCGGGTGATATGCAGGTTATCACCGAGATTTTAGACGGTAAAACTTTTCATCAATGCGCTTCAGCATTGATGAGTTTTACAAATTCGGTGATACCTGCATCACTTGAAAAATTATTAGATTCATTTCTTATTTCAGAAGGGAGTACTTGTTTGATACCTGTATAACTAATGTAGGACCTATTTTGTACACACAGGTGCAGAATCAACAGACTTCCCTCAATACAACACCAGATAGCTGGGGGAGGGTCAGGGACCAGTACCAAATACAGGACCTCAGGTAAATCTGTCAGATTATAGTACAGAGGGTCCCACTTAATCTGATATTGCATATTCCAATATTTTGGATATTCTGATATAATATTGCTGCACCAATAAACCATTTTCTGTATATTTCTGTATTTTTCTTTCTGATATTCTGAT
This sequence comes from Ostrea lurida, assembly GCA_903981925.1. Taxonomy (NCBI): domain Eukaryota; kingdom Metazoa; phylum Mollusca; class Bivalvia; order Ostreida; family Ostreidae; genus Ostrea; species Ostrea lurida. The sequence continues at coordinate 18,795 of CAJDSM010000061.1, forward strand.
ATGCAAAATTTCAAAATTGGGGTATAATAATAAAATATTGTTTGTTTCCCCAATCCCGACCAACCCGAAAAAATTGCTGCAACTGGAAGAATTTTATTGCCAATTTTGTGTGGATTTTTTTTTTTTTATCAAAATCCTAAGTGGTGCTCCAATGAAAGGGAGGAGTCAAATACGAGAAATGACTGCTTTTCTTTAAAGCGCTTTTGTAATCAGCGTAGGTGAAAACGTTTCAAGTTTTATTCAATATAGGCCTATCTGCCATAAGGGAAATGAACGCTTGGTACGCCCTAGACCTTGGTGTCCTATTATTTTGGTATTTCCTGTTTACACATACCAACAAAAAACAATTTCCCCCCCCCCCCCCAAATAATATATTTTACCTACCTACCTACCCACACCCAACCATCGGGTTTGGGGAAACAAACAATTATTTATTTTTGGCTTTAGAACACTTTGTATCATTCGTACCCGTTACAGGTCCTCCGTGTCGACACTGAAGAACAAGCTGGACAGTCTGGAGTACTCACTAGGAAGCGGAGGGACCACGCCCCGACAGAAATACACCCCCCACAGTGGAATCAACACACCTCTCTACATCAATGCCAAGTCCTCACATCTCTATGATAATGGTAAATCACACACTCCTTTGTGCATCAGCTAAACATGTTACCTGAAGTTGTTATACACCCATCGTATCATGTTATGGTGTTGTCCATCCGTCTGTCCAGACCTTGTAGGCAGTATACAGACTGAACCATAAGCTCCAGGAATTTACAACTTGTTACATTTGATCACCATAATAAGAGGACGATGTCTATTGTTTTTCGAGGTCAAGGTCATGGTATCAAGTAGTAGGAAAACATGGTGGGCAAGATGCAGACCAATCCAGGATCACACAACTTGTTACATTTAATTAATATGATGAGAGGGATATGCTGATTATTTTTCAAGGTCAGAGGTCAAGAACATAGACAGACCAAACTATATTGGGGCTAGGACCGTTAAACTTGGTACCCATACACCTATAGCAAAGTGGAGGATGCATATTGTTTCTCAATAAGCATAATAGCACATAAAGGACGGTGCTAACTCTGCTAAAACATGAATCCCCCTAAAATTAGTATGGGTATATTATGTCATGCTGGTGTTGCTTGCTTTAATGTGTTGATTTTTGACGAATTGATCATTGAAAAAAATAGTCTTTCAGACTTCATACATGGTACATTATATTTACTTACCTTAATGTGTCTATTGTGTTTTTAAAGTTCAAGTGTGGGCTTGCTTGATTGTGACTATTTATAAATTCTGACTTACAGGATACAAATCAGAGAAGTCTGTGAACAGCGTGATGGATCTGGACGACCTTGACCTCTCTGATGATGACGAGAGTACCGATTTTGAAATGTTTAATCCACAGAAAGCAAAAATCAGCTCCACAGTAGTGGACTCAGGTGTGTATCCATGGAAACTAGAAGGGGTATCTAGGGGGAAATCAAATTTCATATGTCATACAGTCCCTGAAACGTTCTACTTTACCATTTTTCCGTGCGTTCAGTGTGTGGTTACCGTGCGTTCTGTCACCCGTGTGGTCACCGTGCGTTCAGCGTGCGGTCACCGTGCGTTTAGTCACTTTTCATTCATTGTTCAGCATGCGTTCACCATGCATTCTCTGTTCACCAAATTGCGGTCACCGTGCGGTCACTGTTCGCTCTGCATGCAGTCACCGTGCGTGTGGTAAAGTAGAACGTTTCAGGGATTGCAAATACAGGATTGATGAACTTGGATAATTGGCTATTCTCTCCTATTTATTGTTCAATACAATCAGAATATCAGCACTGTTACTTCCAGTCTGATTAAAATCATCTCCTTGATCCGTTCCTGACAGTATAACAGATAAGAGACAGCCTTTCTTTATTGACCTCTTTGTTACAAGAGAACAGCTTTTCTGAATGACTTCTTTGTCGCTAGAGACCAAAAGAATGGGAAAATGTTCATCTTTTTGACACAGAGGTGTACAAAAACTAGTTTAAGGAAGTCAAGTGATTGATTATTTATAGTTTTACGTCCCTCTCGAGAATATTTCACTCATATGGAGATGTGACGTCACCATTGCTGGAGAAGGGATGCAAATTTAGGCCTGTGCTTGGCGCTTATGGCCTTTGAGCACGGAGGGATCTTTATTGTGACACAGGGCCTCGGGTTTTGCATTCCCATTCGAAGGACCGCCCAATTTAGTCACCTCTTATGACAAGCAAGGGGTACTGAGGACCTACCGGTATTCTAACAAGGGCCCCCACAGGGTAGGAAGTCAAATGAAAGTGGATAGAGAATCAAGAGTTGTTTCAGTGATTCGGTTCTGTTATTCACATAAATATCTAGAAAGGTATCTGATCCCACGTACAGAAATAGATTTCTGGATGAATGGTCATACTTTGTGGAAATGTTGTTCACAGGAATCCTTTCGTGTCTCAATGTTGATCCAAGATCTTGCCACTAAGGTCAAGGTCACTGTAGCGGTGCCCGGTGGTAACTGTCCACATCAGAACGACATGTGTAAGGGTCGTTCATGTAGTCAGACACAGACTATATTATATTGTGTCTGTTGTAAGCTTGTTCTTTGATCATTCTTTCATTTGTATTTAATCACAGCCGAGCTCAGGTAAGTGAAAAAATCACCCTAGGTCCAATATTGTGGCTTCAGACGTTGTTTTTGTTGTTTATTTTACAAATGTTGAATCTTTTCGTTTGTTTGCTTTGATTCTACTGTTAAGTATTTTATTTGGGGTTGATTCTTTTGTTTACCATTAGTCTTTTATTAAGGTTGGACAGACTCAAATTGTTGTATTAGACATTTGTGAAAATTGGTGTGAGCTGTAGTTTGTTTGCTGTGGTAGAGAGAGAGAGAGAGAGAGAGAGAGAGAGAGAGAGAGAGAGAGAGAGAATGAAAATTTTATTTCAAATCTTGGTAAATCAAGATTACTCGTAGCTTACCTTTGGTGAGAAATATCTTTTTGTTGTTGTAGATGAAGACCTAAACCTATCTGACCTTGACCTCAGTGATGATGACCCTATTGGTGACCCCTTAGTCATATGACCAACAGAAACTGTATGTGGTGTAGATTTGCCCATTTATAGTGCCTGTATTTTTATGACATGTATATGTATCTATTAATTAAAGGAACATGAATATCTAAAAGTAATTTTTGAGACTTTTTCTTTTGTTTTTAGACAAATCTCATCATCACTAGCTAAGATTATGATCTGTGCTTTTCCTCGAAATGCAGAGTAGAGCCGGTTATACCATGGTTACCAAAGACAGATAAATCAGTACTGTAAAACGAAAATATTTGGCGCAAACATATTTTAGCGCAATCAGCAATGAAAACCTTTTGGCGCAAACTTACTTAAGTGCTACAATACCAGGGATGTGAATGAATTCCTCAGAAATCAGAGGAAAACTGGTCAAAAAGGGAGGACAACACCTCACCCTACCTGGAAAAATATTATTTTCTGTCACTTAAGGTCAAACCCAGGGTATTTCACTTTTTCGAAAATCGAGTAAATCGGAGGGATTTTCTTTGAAGAGAGGAAAAATAACATCCCTGCAATACCTACTGGTCAATAATTCAATACCTACTGGTCAATAATTCAAAGTCAATGAAAATCTTTTAGCGCAATCGTACATCTGTGCTGAAGGCGCTAAGATAACTAATGCGCTAAATATTCTCATTTTACAGTAGACGGTGCTAATATCTGGTTGCATTAATGTGGTCCATTCAAAGAACTAGGTGTGATAACGCCCTTTCTGGCTCTGAAATTTGAACACGCTTCAATAGTTGAAATTTCCATGCTGAAAATTCTTCCTCAAACCGATTTTTAGTTTGGAATAATATTTTACAAACTTGATATTTTACGTTTAATAGTCTATTCACATTTTTTTTGGATAGAATGCAAACATCCTCATTTCCAGGAAGATTTTGAAACTATAAGCAACATGTGTTGATAAGAACTATTAGCATGTAATATCTGTACCTTAATTTAACAGACATGCTCCATACTTTTCTTTCACCAAAAAGTTTAGAAATGCTGCGATTTTGGTCATTTGAGATAATGGTAGGATATTGGCATGTTTGTGACATCATACTTCAGTAATATATGATTTATTACTAAAATTATACACCTTACATATATCCGGTAATCAAGAGAATTATGACTAGATATTGTGTTGCCAAGCATCACAAAACCAAGTTCAAGGTACATAACTCTGTCAAAAGTAAGTTGACAAAGTCCACATTCAAAGTTTAATTTTTACAGTTGCAGGGATGACTAGAAAAGTGTTTGTAGGGACACATGCACAGCCTGATTACTAAGCCACGCCCACCTATTGTTGGTTCCTAATTGAGGTCATATTTTACTATTAGTGATCGTAACTCTTCCAAACTCCAAAACTGTTATTTACTGGTAGCCACAGTTGGCTGTGACAATTCATTCGAATTTCTAGCCACTGACACTTTAATTACCATTGGTTGTCTACTGGGTTGTGGGGGAATTATATTGTCTTTAATTTAAAACGACATTGTTTGCAGTGTCCTGTATGACTGATACGGTCTACAATCAAACTTCGTCACAGCGAAATATACACGTGTGTAAATAACTGAATAGTTTGTTTATTCATGATTCAGAAGCATAACTGTACTTATAAATAGAGCATCATTTCATCAGCTTATAATACACCTTGTGTGATAAAATAAAAATAGGTTTGTACAAAGAAAACAGTTCTAAAATTTTGTATAACCACAACTAGTTTAAGACAACAACATAAAACACAATAAAGAGATTCATTGTCATTGAGCTGGATTTCCCTCTATTAGGCACAACTCACGAATTTGCACTAGATACAAAGTAAAAGTCACCAGTATATAGTGAAAGTTGTTTGAGGAGTAAGATCACCTATCTTCAGTGTCTAGTATAAGTTGTTTGAGGAGTAAGATCGCCTATCTTCAGTCACCAGTATATAGTATCACTAGTGTCTAGTATAAGTTGCTTGAGGAGTAAGATCACCTATCTTCAGTCCTCTACGTCAGTGTCGTAGTTATCGGAATCGTTACCGAGGAGACGGATCGCAGCGGAACAACCTTCCCAGGGTTTGGGTGCGCATAAATCTGCTGTAAATAAGAGCAACATTAATTCACATTGCTGCGTGGTAGAAGATTTAAATCCAGTTAAAGTTTGTTCATAATTAATACGTGTAGTTTATACAATATTTTATTACATGTTTGTATAAAGCATAAATGAATTAGACAACAGGGGTAGCCTATAGAAGACTTTTCCATTACTGCACACTTTGTTAAGCACATGTAGAGTTGTCCCCCCTTACAGAGTTGTCCCCCCTTACAGACGTAAAACTCGGCAAAACAACAAAGTACTTCCTCTGAGAATTGAACAAATTCTCCTGCATGTCCATTAAATTTGATTGATCCTCAATGAATCCATTAAATCAAGACTGAACAAGATGTGACTGATTTGACCGATTTATTGATGTGTTCAAATCTCTTCATTTCATGAAATTCAACAAGACATTACTAGAAAAGAGTGGTTAATGATCACTTGATCAGACAGGGGATCTATAGTACAGTACTCCCCGAGTCCGGTTCTGCTCCGAGTAACACGCAGTAGATACTAATAGACACTAAATATGGAGACAATCACTTGATAAGACAGGGGATCTATAGTACATAAAGTATTCCCTGAGTCAGTCAATTCTGCTCTGTAATTCCATGTACATGTGCCACAAATACTAACAGACACTAAATATGGAGATAATCTCTTGGATTTCATGGTGGAACAAATTACATCTGAATGGCCCCTAATGTGATTTACGTGTGAAGTTAGTACAATCAGACAATAAATACTGTACAACGGGTCATTTCTGCGGTCGCAAAATTTTGCAATCCGATTCCAAAAAGGTAGTAATTTACAATATGCGTTTCTAATTTCCCAAGTTGTATCATGCCTATCTATACCTAGTATATGTTATAATTGCGATTGTAATTTTTGTGGATCTTTCCTATCCGCAAAATTCCGCAGGGAATGGGCAACCACTGAAAGTGCCTGTTGTACAGTATGTCAGCAGAATAGTAGATGATCTCGAGCTGTTTGAGTTAGAGGGATTTTATAAGTAGTACAGTTTAACACTTGAAGAACAGTAAACAAAAAAAAATAAAAAATATATACATGTATATAATAAAGTAAAGCTGTGAAAATGACAACCGCAGTATAAATAAGAAATTCATAAAATCATGCCTGTAAGGCCACATCAAGTTAATTTGTAGATTCTTATCCCCGCCCACCCCATCCCAATAGGCCCCACCCAAAAAATTTTTATTTTCATCTTTGGGGGGGGGGGGTTCAAATTTCTAGAAGCTTTTCACGTCCGCATGCATTATGATAAAGACTATTGAACTTTTAAATGTGTCTATTTATTCAATATGGAGCCTCTCTACATGTATAATTGTATTTTGCATAATACTATCTTACGACACTGCTTTGAATTTATTCAGATTTTAAAGTTCCAGAAAAATAAAATCTTCCCACCCACCCCACATTTTTTTTTATGCTGGTGGATGAGAATCTACAAATTAACTTGATGTGGCCTAATGCAAATCATATCGTAAAATCATGCTTGTAATGCAAATCATCGTAAAATCATGCCTGTAATGTGAAACATTATTTGTAATATAACAATCTTGAAAGACTACAGTGAACAAAGCTATAAACTGTGTCCTTGTAACAACCGTGAAATCGAACAGCCATGTTAGTAACGGCAAATTCATGTTAGTCCTTAGTAAATGCACCGGTTCTCTACCCCCACCCAGACGTCGACATGATCAACAGTCCTGGTTAGTCACACGATAAGCAGCCCTGGTTAGTCATTAGTATAGCACCGGTTCTCTACCCCCACCAGACGTGTACTGTTTTCGGTTGTTGGGTTGTGTGTACCGTTTTCAGTTGTTGGGTTGTCTGCATTCAGACTATGCTGTGGATCTTCCACGGAAGTTCTTAACGCACCTGGGAGGTGAAATATAAGTTGACATGTTAACTTAATCATTAATTTTCATGGCGGATTAATTTTCATGGCGAATTAATTTTCAATGTCCAGAAATCCCCCACGAAAGTGAGAAACTAAAGCATTGTAGAGCAAGTTCAGCCACACAGGAACATGGGAGGTGAAATATAAGTTGACATGTTAACTTAATCATTAATTTTGATGGCGGATTAATTTTCAATGTTTTAATGTCCAGAAATCCCCCACTAACTTGAGAAACTAAAGCACTGTAGAGCAAGATCAGCCACACTGGCATATTTTTTTCAAAGCATGGAAATTTGACCTCATAAAAATAAATAGATTCACAGTATCCAATATTTTGTAATGTACTAGTAGGTAAAAGTAAAGGTCTAACACTGACACAGTCCTATTAAGACGGCTAGCGAGTACAACGGCCACTCAATAAAAGCATACACATAATCAAATTCCTCTTTCTGTATGTTATATTGCCACAACAAATTGCTAGGGCCGCCCTCCATGGAAATTAAAGCAGATGTAGGGTAAAGCGTTTTCAATTTGATACACTAAAGATTTTGATTAATCTGATTTTAAAATTGTGTTGTGGCAGTATACCTAGCAAGAAAATGTCGCAATCTTTCTGCATTTTACAATCTATATTGCGATATCGTTAGGCAATCAAATTACGGTTTAGAATCTGAAATGGTTCCAGAGATATTGCAGGGTTTTTTTTGTTTTTTTTACAATCACTTCACTTTGAAAATGGCTCATGTACTGATAAAGAAATGAGAACCTAGAGCATTAATTGTGCAAGGACATAAGTATTTTGTGCTGCATTTGGGAAAAGAACATCTGAATCTTGCATGATACAGCACAAAACAGTTTGCCAAGCACTGTTCTATAATTAGCACAAGCGGTTTTTCCGAAAATTCCTTAATATTCTGAGGAAGTTGTGAACAAAATGAAAACTTCCCATGCTGAATTTACTGGTGTGGCTGGATAATATCTACATGGTGGATGGCTGGATAATATCTACATGGTGGATTCAGGAACACATTGGGTGTCAAATGGAAGAGAATACAAGATTTTTAAAAGTAGACATGAAACACTGCCCTCCCTTAGAGCGATGGGTTTTTTTTTGTGGGTGTATAGCTTGATGATTTTCCCGCTCATATTTGAGCAGAATACTGTGGTATCTAGTCCAGGGCATGCTCCACAGGACTTGATGGGGACAGAAGAATCAAGTTAGCTCCACTGTTATCAAATTTATGGGACTGAGTAAGTTAGACCTTTATTATGAGACTAAGTATGTTTGTTGGTTTAATAAAATATTTCCACTCCCCTAAAGATGGGTCTATATACTTTTAAAATGGTTCTCATTTATTCAATGTGTTTTGGAAGAATAGTAATATAAATGAAAGACATTTTGACAAGATGAATATTTATGACTTTCCTGTCGTGAAGGAATTTACAACTAAAGCTAACTCTACAGTACTTCAAGAATACAACAGACCTTACTACAACGAATGGATGGCAATAACAAAGAAATTAGATTCCTGAAACAAAAGGACTCTGTTTGAATGTGAAAGCACTGTAAATGAGGTTGACTGTTGATAGGGTGCAAGCTACAGCACTAAGCAGTTCACAATAGAAGCACTGTAAAGAGGTTGACTGTTGATAGGGTGCAAGGTACAGTACTAAGCAGTTCACTATAAAAGCACTGTAAATGAGGTTGACTGTTGGGTGCAAGC
>CAJDSM010000061.1:38144-48599 GCA_903981925.1 Ostrea lurida
TGTATTCCCAACACAGATCAATTCTATGTCAAGGGTAAAAATAACATCATCAGACACATCGACACTGAGGGGACACTACTGGGGGAGATCATAACAAAGTCAGGAAATTCTCCAGATGATCTGACGGTGACCAGGGAGGGAGATCTGGTGTACACTGACATTAAGGATAGAAGTATCAACATACAGAAGAATGGGAAGATAGAATGTCTGATCAAACTACAGGGCTGGAGACCACAGGCCATCTGTAGTACCTCCACAGACGACTTACTGGTCACCATGCTGTCTGATGTTTATATACCAGCTAAAGTAGTCCGTTACTCTGGACCTACAGTCACACAAGAAATACAATACAGTGACACAGGCAATCCTTTATATTCTTATCCAGCCTATATTACTGAGAACAAGAACCATGACATTGTTGTGATTGAGTTTAGAACAGACACAGTAGAGGTGGTGGATAAGGATGGCAAGTTCAGGTTCAGCTATAATGGCAATCTCCAATTAAAGGAATCATTTAATCCACGTGGTGTGACCACAGACAGCATGTGTCACATCCTGATCGCTGACCGTGGTAACCACGTTATACATATCATTGATCATAACGGACAGTTCCTCCAGTACATAGAAAACTGTAACTTACACCAACCAATTGATCTCAGTACAGACAGCAATGATGTGTTGTTTGTTGCTGAATGCAAAACCAACATTGTGAAACAAATTAAATATTCAGAATAAAAGAGGAATTCCACACTGATTTGGTGAAATGAAATTTAGTAACTACCGTAAAAGTTGCTACAGACTTCTAATGATTGTGTGTCAAGTTGCAAACACTTGGAAAAAGTACAGTGGGAAAGGGATTCCAAGTAGATGATATTTTTGAAAATTTAAAGATTAAGTTTGGTGATTTTGCTCAAACTTGAATTAAAAAACTGTATGTAGCTAGGTCACTAAGATGTAATTCCATGGCCATTTTGCCAACAATCACTTGGTGTGATTTACAGGATGCTATCAAGCTTTTTACGCTCAATAATTCCTGATTTTATAAATTTGTTTTGGCAGTATACAGCAAGAAAAATGTTCGCAATCTTCTGCCATTTACAATCTATAATGCATATGTTAGGCAATCAAATTACGGGTTTAGAACATGTCTGAAATGGGTTCCAGAGATTAATTGCGAGTTTTTTTGTCTTTTTTTTACACATCACTTATACTTTGAAAGGCTCATGTACTGAAAGAAATTGAGACCTAGAGCATAATTGGTGGCAAAGGACATTAAGTATTTTGTGCTGCATTTGTTTGGAAAGAAATCTGAAGTCTTGCACTGATACAGCAAAACAGATTGCCAAGCACGTGTGTCTGATAAAAGCACAGCGGTTTTTCCGGAAAAATTCTTAATATTATCTCTGAGGAAGTTGTGAACAAAAATGAAAAACTTCCCATGCTCGAATGTTACTGGTGTGGCTGTGATAGATATCTAGCATGGTGGATTGGCTGGATAGATATCTACATGGTGGATTCAGAACACATATGGGTGCAAAGTGGAAGGAAGTACGAAGATGTTTTTAGAAAGTAGACATGAAAACACTGCCGTCCCTTAGAGCGAGGTTTTTTTTTGTTGGGTGTATAGCTTGATGATTTCCTCCGCGTCATATTTGAGCAGGATACTGTGGTATCTAGTCCAGGGCCATGCTCCACAGGGACTTGAGTGGAGCAGAAGAATCAGGTTAGCTCCACTGTTATCAAATATTATTGGGACTGGGTAAGTTAGACCTTATTATGAGCTAAGTATGTTTGTTGAGTTTAATAAAATATTTCCACTCTCCCTAGAAGATGGGTCTAATACTTTTAAAAAGATTGCTCCATTGTATTCAATGTGTTTTGGAAGAATAGTGATATAAATGACAGACATTTTGACGAAGATGAATATTTAATGAAGCTTTCCTGTCGTGAATGGAATTTACAACTAGAAGCTAACTCTACATATATGCAAGAATATAAACAGACACTTATACAGACGAATGATGCAATAATAACAGAAGAATTGATTCCTGAAACAAAAGAGCATCTGTTTGATGTGAAGCCTACTGTAAATGACGGTTTTGAACTGTTGAAGGTTGCAAGACTACACACTAAGCAGTTCACACAATAGAACACGTAAATGAAGGTTGATCTGTTGATAGGTGCAGAGGTACCGAGTACTAAAGCACGTTCACTATAAACAGCCACTGTAATGAGCGGTTGAACTGTTGGGTGCAAGCTACAGTATAAGCACGTTCACGTATATAAAAGCACTTAAATGGAGGTTGACTGTAATCAGGGTGCAAGCTACATGTCTATAACATTCACTATAAAAGTGTAGTGCCAGAGTCTACATGTTGGTTGATAAAGTGTACAACTCTCATATGCCTCGAGCATAACAAATAGCAATAGAATGTGCAAATAAGCAACATACAGGTAAGGTGGAACATCATGCCTCTAACAAGTCAAACATCGCAACACGATAAAACCAGCCAGTAGCACCTCCCAAAGCTGATAAATTTGATTGCTTCACAATTAACTCATCACAATATGTAACTCGAAGCATTACTCCCTCATACCACAATGGCAAATTATTAATATAACATTCGAAACCATAGTTAAAGTCATTTGTGAAATCTTTTCGGGCTGAACTAACATATGTTAGAACCAGAACGTCAAAAAGTCTGATGTTCATATCTGTAAAAAATTCTATATAAATACCATAAAGCGAAAACATCAACCACTAATTTCAACATTAACGTACACATCCCAAATATTTCCCTTTAACTATGTCCTCTGTGTAAATCGCACAACTTATTGTTTCTTGTAAGTGATATAAATCAGATTTGATATGTTTCTTAAACACAAATGTCTTTTACAAGAATGTATACAGAATGATAGATTGTTTTAAACTGCTGTATATGCATGTAACATCTTACATATTATGCATTGTCTGTTAAATGAGTCCTAGTTTGTATTATACTCTATTTTTGCAGTTGGCTCACACTGAATACTCATGAAAAAAAGCTCATAAAAAAAAATGTTCTAGCGAGGACAACTACAAAGTGTCTAAATTGGACTAATCCTTCCCGTGCCGATACTGTCCTGGAATTGAAATCAATTGTTTCAAAATTTGTCTCTGATTCCTTGCACGAATTGTTCAGTAATACAACTTAACTGTAATATAGGAAAAAAGCCTGACTATGAATCTTTATACGTGTAACAACAGAAAACTTCAAATTATGCAATCAAAGACGTGGTAATATACCCCAAGTTTTAGAATAAGAGATAAACTCAAGTGATTATATCACACATGTCACAGAAAACTGTACATTAATCTGACAAAACGTCATATGTAAATATTAATGACATTGACACATTGATAACATCGCTAAAATGTAAAAATATTCATAACATTGTGAAGATGTTAGCAAAAAATTCCAATCAGAAATTCAGGTGCACAACTTCATTTAACTTATATATAAAGTTTGTATATCTGCTGTTGCATTGGTGTTAAAGATAATACATGTACTAGATATGGATGATGTACCAATATGGACAGAGTGCAGTATCCACCTATATCCCCATCCCCCCCCAACTTTGTTTGTAGAGGAGGGGGGGGGCTATAAAGCTATTTAGACTTTCAATGAAGTAGTAAGATCATTTCACATCAATAAATGGATGGTGTGATATTTTGGTATGTTGTTCATTATCCTTTTGTATACACTATTGAATACCATAACGAAAAATCTTGACAACAGATTAACAATACAGCTGTGAAGCCCTATCCCTGGTTAACCTACATACCAACAAGCACAAAGCCCTGAGTTATACACAATTCAAGGGAGATATACGTAAGTGGCTCCGAACTATTTCATTAAGCAAAAGGTCTTTCTCCCTTCGTTTGGGCTTTCTGTCCGGGGGCAGAAGGATAACGATGGACTAGGGTGCACAGCATGTGCCACACGCTGCTGTGTACGTATTTATAATGTTTCTCGGTCTCTTAGAAACGTGAAGATGGTTACCCCCACCAGCCGGCACACACCACCCCGGGAATCAGGAACAGGAAGGTAGCGCGCTTAGAGGATACATGGCGAGCTCGCGACATTCGAAGAAATCTGAAAGAATGCACAGAGTTACTACGTATTTAACATCGTCAAATCATTCATACATGTCATAAGAACAAGTATAATTCTTTATTATAGTAAAAGGTTATGTTAAAAACAATCTTTGCCACAGTTTAGTATTCAAAATACAGCTTACTCCACTTATCTTGTAAACCGCTTAATTTGAAATATGTTTATACTTGTAAAAAAAGGTAAATCCCCAACCTCAGTCTCGTCATTTTCTTTCGCAGAATAAAACTTCCGGTGTAAAATTGAACATCGCATAATATTGAAATATCCTGCTTATATTGAAACCAATTGCGGACGCGCGTGAGTGATAATGTGTGTTTTGTGTTTTATAAGCGGTTATATTGAAGTCCCTCAGCTAGCCTAGTCGTCATGGTTGATAACACTAATTACACAAGCAGGTACACAGGAGGGTATTAATCATTCTGCACTTGATGTAGTTTTCAACTGCATGCAAGAGAGTATGAATAACACTGGGGGTATAACAATTTTAACACTGGAGATGTTACTTATGCAATTCAGAAAGACTACTACTCCTCAAAAAAGAAAAAATGTTGTTCATTGCGACTAACTAAATGCTGATCAAGCTTCCTATAGGCGTCCAAATGTCACTCTTTCTGCCTTATATTGAAATCTCTGGTTATATTGAAAGAAAAAGTGGTCCTGCAAATTTCATTTATATCGCGGAGTAAGCCTGTGATTACTAATTTCAATAAAAATTTTATATCAGATTTGTTGTTTTCATGTTACTTCTGTCTTTGCGCAGAATTGTTTTACATAAGTTTGTAATATAATATATAATGCAGGTGAAACTAGTCATGGGAAGGCAAGTCATTGGGCCACATCCTCACCTGAGCACTGCTGCTCATTGAGAAGAGTGGAGTAGTTGGGATTTACAAATGTTCCACTATGAACTAAATTTGAAACTCTGTCATCTTCCAATACCCCATAATATAACTCGATTTATGTGTTCAATTGAACTTGTCTCAAAAACTTGGATCAAGAAAAATATGGTCTGAGATTGAGGATCTCAATAGTTTACAAGAAATCAAACCATTTGAAAAGGCGGCAGTCAGTCCATCGACCCCAAGGGCCCCTCTACATATTGATTTCAATAAACAAACTTGCTCGTCAACACAAAGAACATAAGAAATATGAAGTTTTTAAACAGAGTGTTCCCTTACATATACGTATTTACAGTAATACATTAAATCCTCCTGTAAAATTTTATCCCCTTAATTATGGCCCCACCCAACCGCCGGAGAGGAGGGGAGGGGATGAGCTGAACAAACTTAAATCTTACTTCCATATCAGGAGACTTTCGGGTAAAATCATCTCTGGTTCAATGAAGAAATTTGTGAAAGATTTCCTGTATAGTTTGCAGTGTAAATTGTTGATCCCCAGGGTCAATGATATTGTAACACAACTTGTAATTTCACGTATATTGGAGCTTTCATAACAAATTATCATCTTTTATGCCCAAGTATCCTTAAAAGTAGTAGATTTAAAAAAAACAGAGATTATCGCTATTTTTGCATTTGTCGTGATTATCTCCACTGTTGATCAAGGTGCCGGTCATCATTTGAACAAACTGAGTTTCTGCTTTCCCCCAAGGATTCACTTGCAGACCACTTTGACGTGAAAGTGGCTTCTTGGAGATTTTCCTTTATATTTGATCCCCTCATTGTGGCGGCCACCCTAAGCCGCCCAGGGGACAATCGTCTGACAAACTGAATCTATAGTAATAATTGATCTGGTTTTTAAAGCGCGTTTATGCTACACATGTAGTACCCAGAGCGTTTGCAATACCATTATTCTACCCCAGCAGTACCATCAGCAATCCAGAACCTTCTCAGTACAAAGCTGTCGTTACAAGCGCTAGATACACTAACATTCTGTCTACTATCATAGCCAGGCAAGTCCTTGTAACTTGCGGTAGCGAGTGGGAAATTGTTTAATAGGTGCCTCTCCAACGACACAACGTCGCACTGCCATGGCACAGGATTCGAACTCACAACCTCCGGGTCGAAAGTCTGAGGCCTAACCATTGAGCCATCGACCCCACCAATGATTGATCCTATCAGGAAAGCTTTACAGGTGCAATCATATCACTGGATTCAATTGTTCTTGAGAAGATGATTTTCAAAAAAAATTCCTATATAAATGTAATGCAATGTAAAAACTTAAAACCAACTTCAATCTTCCACTACACTAGGAAGCTTTCATATCAATTTCATAGCTTTTACCTAGCCAGATGGTTATCAACGAAAACGATTTATAAATCGACATCACGCCTAGGTTTTTGCAAATTTCATTTGAAAATCTCCCTAGATGCTAGGCCTGTCCTTTTGAACAAACTTGAAGTCCACCTTACCTACAAGGGATCACTTGTACCAAGTGTTGGGAATTTGGCTGAGTCGATGCGTTCACTAGAGAAAGAGGTAGACAAATGTTGGATAAACTTAACAGACAGACAATGGATCAACAAGTGATTAGAAAAGACTCAACTGAGCCTTTACAGCTCAGGTGAGCTAAAAAAAAAAAAAGAAAGCACTCCCTCCCTCCCCCAAAAAAAAATCACCTCAACCCCATTTTATGGACCTACACAAACAACATCAAGAAAAATTCATTACCCGGTAAGAACCCCCACCCCCCCCCCACTTCTCCCCATTTTAGTAAACCTCAGCTAAGCATGCCTTAAATTCCACAATGTCCTGATAGGCAAGAGATCAGGAGTACACCTGTATAAAGAGAAAAATTCAATATCTCTACAAATCATTACACCTAAACCCTGAATCAGGTAGCCTAGAGTTTAAATATCTTCTGAATGCACTAATACACACCGCTGCACATTCAAAACATATAGTCACCTATCTGTGCCGCCATCATTAAACACAGGAAACACATAAGGTAAGCAGAAGCATCAAAACACTACTTTTATTTACCAACGCTGAATGAATTAATTGAAAGTTGGAAGTAGGGATACATAATTAACAACTTCTCACTTCATCTTTCATAATATTTCATATGTTCAGCTACATATGTACATGTTGCATACCCTTACGGGGTATCTGGACAATTTCCAAATGAGGAAATGATATTGTTCATGGTTCACATAATGTGTAATGCTACACTGTCATATCCTAATATTTCACATATTTAAGGTGGAATGAAACGTTTTGACAATTTTTTTGCCTATATGAATTCAGTCATAATTATGATGAAAGATGGCAACAGCCTAAACATAATATCTTCAAATGTTTATTTTTAGGATTTTTTTTAGATTTGTATTAAAAAACAGGAAAAAATACATTTTTGTCTTACCCTTCCATTACATACACATTATTTGTATTGAAAAGTTAAGGCAAAATGTAGAGTAGATGAAGACAATGAAAAACACAATTCATTCAGTGTACTAATTATTTTATTTTGAGAAAAAGATGACAAAAATATCAAAAAATCGTCTTTTTATTATATCAGACAGGAAAACCCACTGGAATATATGTAATGGAGAATAACAAAGCAAGGCAACATTTTTGATCACAATTTAATCAAATTTCGAATTCTAGTTTATCTATGGTATTATCTGGACATACAGAGGTTGGCATTTTTCATAAACATACTTTCAATTGTTTATTTTGAATAAAGCTTGGGATACCCTTAAAATTAGCACACTCAATTAATCCAAGTTAAAAACTAGGTCCGTATAGACTATCGCTTATATTCGCCTCCAACATTGAACCCGACCATATATCAAATATGAAAGGAAAGACTGGTAAATAGTCGGGTTCAATGTGGAGGCGAATTATAATCGATAAATCTAATTTTGTGCGGTTCCTAAACTTTTTCTTCCTCGACTAAAACGTTAAAACCAAGAAAGTAGCCGTGTTTCAAGTGAAAACATGTCACTTAGTTATAATATGGACGAACGTTTCATACTACTTTAAGATTTTGAAATAAAATTTTGAGAGTGATTATTAACCATTGTAATTCTTTCTTTGCAGTACAGAGAAGCTTCGCTATGGCAACATCTGATCCACTGGCCAGAGCACAAGACGTGAAACGCTGTGCAGTTATGTCCGGCAAAACACAGAAAGTCAGCACGAGATCGTGTGTACATGTGCCACGTCAACCTCTGTAAGGATTGGTGTAGACATCACATTGACCTCAAATCCCACCATACGCCATGATGTTGTCAACTTTTCAATTTAAAAAAACTAGAAATCGTTCACCCCAATGTAAACTACATGAAGAACAGAAATGTGAAACATTCTGTGAACAATGTGATTCCCCAATTCTGTCCGAAATGTATTGCTCTGGATCTCATGAAAAACACAAATGTCACAGATTCAGAAATCCACAGTTCTAGAAAACAGCTGATAGAAAGAGATACACAAGAACTTGAAAGGAACATTGCACCTATGTTTTGAATCTCATTATCTCTGAAATAGAAGAAATGTTGCAAATGTTCTAGAGAAACACAGAGAAAGACAACAAACCTTACTGAATTCGGCAAAAGATGTCATACACTTGTGGACATTGTCATCAACAGATATCTGAGTGATTCAAAGAAGATGAAAAAACAAGATGGTGACTCAATCAAAACCCTGAAAATCAGAGTTCGATAAATTACAATCATCAATACAATCAACTATAAATGAAAAATCATTCTATCCTTGTTTCACGATTTCTCCAAATTTACCGGTTATGCTTCCAGGAACGAGGAATTAAAAATGTTCCCACAAGATTTGAATTAGAAGTTCACCATTGGCCCTCAGAGAACTAACAGAACAAGCATTGAAGGAATTCCTGGGATTCATTCCCTAGCTCCATTAAGAAACTGACATTCCAGGGCAAGTCTTGCAAGCACTCATCCAGTCCCAGTGTCAACAACCAAATAAAAAATTATCAGGAAAGCCTGAATTAATTACAGCTGTCAAAACTGGTTATACTAACACTAACAGAGTGGCTGTATTCCCACACAGATCAATTCTATGTCAAGGGTAAAAATAACATTCATCAGACACATCGACATGAGCGGGACACTACTGGGGGAGATCATAACAAGTCAGGAAATTCTCCAGATGATGTCTGACGGTGACGCAGGGAGGGAGATCTGGTGTACACTGACATTAAGATAGAGTATCAACATACAGAAGAATGGGAAGATAGAATGTCTGATCAAACTACAGGCTGGAGACCACAGGCCATCTGTAGTACCTCCACAGACGACTTCACTCGGTCACCATGCTGTCTGATGTTTATTATCCAGCTAAAGTAGTCCGTACTCTGGACCTACAGTCACACAAGAAATACAAACAGTGACACAGGGCAATCCTTTATATTCTTATCCAGCCTAGATTTACTGAGAACAAGAACCATGACATTGTTGTGATTGAGTTTAGAACAGACACAGTAGAGGTTGGTGGATAAGGATGGCAAGTTCAGGTTCAGCTTAAATGAAGCAAATCTCAATAAAGGAATCATTGTAAGTCACGTGGTGTGACCACAGACAGCCAGTGTACATCCTGATCGCTGACCGTGGTAACCACGTTATAATCCACATCATGTGATAAACGGACAGTTCCTCAGTACATAGAAAACTGTAACTCACACCAACCAATTGATCTCCGTACAGACAGCAATGATGTGTTGTTTGTTGCTGAAGCAAACCAACAATTGTGAAACAAATTAAATATTCAGAATAAAAGAGGAATTCACACTGATTTGGTAAATGAAATTTAGTAACTACCGTAAAAGTTGCTACAGACTTCTAATGATTGGTGTGTCACAGTTGCAAACACTTGAAAAAGTACGTGGGAAGGGATCCAAGGTAATCTGATATTTGGACAAATTTAAAGATTAAGTTTGGTGATTTTGCTCAAACTTGAATTAAAAAACTGTATGTAGCTAGGTCACTAAGATGTAATTCCATGGCCATTTTGCCAAACATCACTTGGTGTGATTACAGGATGCTATCAAGGCTTTTTACGCTCAATAATTTAAATGTCCACAGAAACAGTAGGTTGTATATAGATCTGTACAACACTCAGGTGAATGTCCACAGAAACCCAGAGGTTGTGATATAGATCTGATATACACTCAGGTAAATGTCACAGAACAAGTGGTTGTGTATAGATCTGTATAGCACTCAGGTAAATGATCCCTCCAAATGCCCACTGCTGATTCCAAGTGGCCGGCCACATGTGGAAACAGTGGCCATGTCAAGTAATCACCTGAGCTGTACTGTACTCATGAGATATAATTGGTTTGTGACAGAGTTATTTTACATCATCCGACGACA
>CAJDSM010000062.1:5155-20134 GCA_903981925.1 Ostrea lurida
CAAATTCTATAGAAAATTTTTAATGTTGTTATTAAAAAACCTGAAGAAATATTACGAACGTTGTCGCCCCAAAACGGATATGAAGTATCTCCGACTTTTGCACGACAATGCGCCTGCACACAAAGCACATCATTACCTAATTGTCTAATTGTAGTTTGGCATTTTTGACTGTTTTCTGGGAGGTTTTGGTATTAATAACTGTATATTGATATACCCTACTAAACAGTTCCTACAATATTCCTTACGAGATAAAGTCTTACCAACATAAGGACTGTTGGACCGGTTTTTCCTCATTCGGCAAACCTCGGCTGATTCTGGTAACAGCCAGTTAGATGTAACCAGCCGAGATGTGCTGAATGATTCATTCCTGAAATGGCCGATGGTCGTTTCGCTGCGGCAAATGAGGATGAAATCCAAGCGACGCTTGAAAGCAGGGACAGCAAAAACACAATAAAAATGTGGTGAAAACATCTGAAAATATTCTCGGTGAATATCTCTTGACTTAAATTTGGACTTACCACTGTCTCTTCGGGATAAATCTTGCGAAGAATTGCTAGCCATAGGCCTATTGAGGAAATACCACTGTTTAGTAGGGGTATAACAAAACAGTTGTTGACAGGAGTCTCAGGAAACAAACAGTCAACCTGTTGGACCGGAGTACAAGCTGTTACCCGCGATCGACTGTTTCCCTCTACCCCAGTCAACAACTGCATACTATTTGGAGGCGGGAAAGGTTACTGTCCTACCACAGATTTAGCTCCGTACGACTTATTTCCGTACCCCCAAACTTAATTTCCACCTACATGTGTCTGGGAAAAGATGCAAATCACGATGTGCCCTTGGGTCTGTAATTTATCAGTATATGATGAGTGTTCCTATTGAGGAGTATGCAAAATGTTTCCACGTTTAAAAAAGTGTATCCAGGCCAAGGGTGAGTACGTTGAAGGGCAGGGACAAATAAAAGGATCAAAGATAATGAATGTAAGTGAAAACAGCCAACTGTCATTATTTTTGGAATATCCCTCGTATGTTTTAAGTTCGTTTATCTTTGTGACAAAATTGTTTTTAATCATGCGAAATAGGATCGGTTTTTAGCTCACCTGAGCCGAAGGCTCAATTGAGCTTTGTCCGTTGTCCGTCGTCGTCGTTGTAAACTTTCCACATTTTCAACTTCTTCTCCAGAACCACTGTGCCAATTGCAACCAAACTTAGCACAAATCATCCTTAAGTAAAGGGGATTTAAATTTATTCAAATGAAAGACCGGGTCGCCTTTAAAGGGGAGATAATCACAAAAATGCAAATATAGGGTGGTGTCATTTAAAAATCTTCTTCTCAAGAACCACTGGGTCAGATATTAAAGCTGAAATTTATATGAAAGCTTCCTGACATAGTGGAGATTCATGTCTCTTCAAATCATGATCCCCGGAGGTACGATGGGGCCACAATTTATTTTTTTTTACATGATACTAATAGGCTTTTGTATTTAATCATGATAGATTAATTATCATTTTTTAAAATTATTTTATCTAATTTTATTTTTTAATATACTAGACTTTATGATACTGACCTATAGCTTCCATAAACGGTCCAAAGGTTTCATTCTGTCCTTTATCTTCCCAGGTTCCATTAAACTGAGCCATTTTGCAGAATTTGGGGACTCGTGCTACACGACAGGTGAAGAACAGTACTATATGGTATAAGAACCGGTTGACTACGCGGATATTTAAAGGCTTGAGAGATTTACGCTCTGTGTTTGCTCTTACCTTATATGTGCAAGACGTACCTGCAAATTAAAATGATTTGGCAATTCTCAATTTTCAGTCAAATCTATTTTTGTGAGTTTGACGAATGCTTTTAAACATCGCTTTTTTTTTTTTTTAATTTACTCCTACGGTAAAAATCACAACTCAAAGTCTAACCTCCATTTCATCCATGTAAATCCATACTGAATCTTAAAGTCAAGTATTATTATTTAGAATTACATGAGGATTTGTTGTGATTGTTTGACAGTGAAAGAAATAAAAATAAAGATTGGTTAAATTCATAGAATTTTGCCCCCTTCCCCCACGAAATGATTTTGGTAAGCATGTTGAATATTTGAGGAGCATCTGGACTTCAGACGACATCTTGAAATGTCTACACTCTTATGATTAACTTCAAGAATTACACTATAACCTATCGATGATTTGGATGTATGGTCCATGGATTATAACTGAATGTGTTCTTTGATGTCTGCATAAAGTTTCCATAATTAACATACAAAAGTTATCTAAATAAAACAAACAATAACACCAGTTTCTCGCGTATTACAGAGCATGCATGCACAGGGTGATTCTCAGTATGTACATGTATCGCATTTTGAGCTGATAGGTGAAATGTAACGAAGTTTATTCAGTTATTTTTTTTATTTTGTTTTTGTTTGTTTTGTTTTTTCTTTGTTTTTGGTTTGTTTGTTGTTTTTTTAGATTTTGGTTTTTGGTTTGTTAATGGGGTTTATTCTCCTTATCTATTTCTTCTACGTTTTTAAAAAATAGTTTTGCACCCATGTCTTCCGTACATGTCTGCTTTTTTAAACAGTTATCTGCAGGGTCAATTGCTAGTACGCCTGAGTAAGATATTAAAGTCTGAACTGCCGACACGATATGAGTCATTGCATTATCATTTATTTTTATTTCACGTGATCACCTAACGCCGATTCTCATTGGTTAAAACACCTTTTAAGAATTGAGGTGATTTTCGATCACGAACCTGAACAAAAAGTAATGTCTAATGGACATTGTTTTGTTGTTGTAATATAAAATTAAATGATAAGAAATAAATCTTATATTTTTTCGGGTGATATGCAGGTTATCACCGAGATTTTAGACGGTAAAACTTTTCATCAATGCGCTGATCGCGCATTGATGAGTTTTACCGTCTAAAATTCGGTGATACCTGCATCACCCGAAAAAATATAAGATTCATTTCTTATACATTGATGTAACAGGCACGTCTGTTACATGACTATATAAGGTTGTATCTCTGTTCGAATATTGATAAAATAAATCATTGCACTTTAATGAATAATAATAATGATAGTTATATGGGTAGATTAATCCCAAATAAAGTCCCCATGCACCGAGCAAGGGTGTAAGATAGCTCCGGGGGTGGAGTGTTAAGGGTACATGTTCAATATAGACCAGGGTTCCTCGGACCGTTTTTAAGATCAGTCTATCGTGTCCAGATAGGGATTGTTAAGAAATATGGGGGTGGAGTCACTTTAAGAGACATTGCCAAACTGAACGAAATGAGAGTGGAACATATTGAAATTAATTTTTTTTTTCTGTAAGGACCGGCCAAACTTTGCTGGAAATGAGATGTTTGATATTCTCCTACAAGTAATTTTTTCTTCAAGTATGCCTATTTAGTATTAAAATAAGTTGTATATAAAAATTATATTCCTAGCTGTTGTCACGGAAACACCAGTCGAATAAAGCAAAACATGAAAATAGTAGGCCCCACAGGAAAATAGCCCGGCACTGGAAACATTTCTAAATGCACTAAACTTACACTTCACTTTTTAAAGAAAAGTTTGGATGTATGGGGAATTTTTTTAAAACTTAGATGTTTAAGATTTGTATCAAAAAGAACATTTTAGGGCTGATTTTCAGTAAAAATGGCAAATAATTACCCCCTTTTCTGCTTGTATTTTAAAAAAAAATGTCTGGAATATCTTACTTTAATGAAGCACATACATTATACTTGACCTACAACTTCTCAAAATTATAGAATGGCTCAAGAATATTTCTTTTATAAGAGGCCATAAAATACCAAAAAAAAAATTCATTTTGAGACTGATTTTAAACTGGTCCCCATTGATTAAGAGTCAACAGGGTACCAGTTTATGCTGATTTCCCTTACTGAAACTCTTTTTAGCTCACCTGAAACGAAGGTTCAAGTGAGCTATTCTGATCGCCTTTGTCCGTCGTCTGTCCGTCCGTCCGTCTGTCTGTCTTCCGTTAACTTTTTACATTTTCGACTTCTTCTCAAGAACTGCTGGCCAAATTCAACCAAACTTGGTACACATCATCCTTGGTAAAGCCCAGGGGGGGGGGGGGGGCCTTCGTAATTTTATGGGTAGGGACGTGCCACTGAAATTGCAGACCCCCCACCCTTTTCATAATTTTAATTTGAGAATTGTATACCTTTTCATATCATTTTCTGTTCAAATGTGACCTTTTCCCATATAACAAAGAACTGCCAAAGGTGGATCAAATTAGAAGGCCATTCATATAATTAATTGAGTAAACATTAACCTTATCATATATTTCATGCTGATTCTATACCTTGTCATATATCTGTAGTGGAAAAAGGCTACCTATTCCAGCGGCACGTCCCTATCTATCGGTATATAGTAAATGCCTCCTCCCCCCCCCCCCCCCCCCCCCCGAGGGGTAAAGAGGCTTCAAGTTTTTTAAATGAAGGACCAGACCCCCTTCAAAGGGGAGATAATCACGAAAATGCAAAAATAGGTGGTGTCATTTAAAAATCTTCTCAAGAACCACTGGGCCAGGAAAGCTGAAATTTATATGGAAGCTTCCTGAGATAGAGGAGATTCAAGTTTTTCAAATCATGACCCCGGGGGACGATGGGGCCACAATAGGGGATCAAAGTTTTACATATGATTATATAGGGAAATCTTTAAAAATCTTCTTCTCAAGAACACTGGCCAGGAAAGCTGAAATTTATATGAAGCTTCCTGATATAGTGGAGATTCAAGTTTGTTCAATTCATGACCCCGTGGGTACAATGGAGTCACAATAGGAGATTAAAGTTTTACATATGATTACACAGGGAAAATATTTAAAAATCTTCTTCTCAAGAACAACTGGGCCAGGAAAGTTGAAATTTATATGGAAGCTTCCTGATATAGAGGAGATTAAATGACCCCCGGAGGTACGATTGGGCTCCAACAGGGGATCAAAGTTTTACACATGATTATATAGGGGAAATCTTTAAAGAACCACTGACCAGGAAAGCTGAAATTTATTTGAAAGCTTCCTGATATAGTTGATATTCAAGTTTGTACAAATCATGACCCCAGGGGTTTGGTGGGGCCACAATAGGGGATCAAAGTTTTACATTTGAATATATATTAAAAATCTTCTAAAGACCAAAATACAACATTTACCTTAAAGCTTCCTGATATAGAGTGCGAGGGCCAAGGTCACTCAGGTGAGCGATGTGGCCCATGGGCCTCTTGCTCATACACTGATTTGGCTACAGATTGTTCCGTTTACCTGATCAAGACATTGGTATCACGGCAGGTGTGACCGGTCAACAGGGGATGCTTACTCCTCCTAGGCACCTGATCCCACCTCTAGTGCGTCTTTAAATTTTATGAGATTCCACTTCTGATTGACATCACTTCTGTAATGTGTAGTGGAACATTATCTCTAATTTGACTCTTTGACATAATTATTTTAAAGAGATGGACCGATTCCATAATGTTAGTTTGATTAGATGTAAAGGCAAAGATAATGAGCAGTGATCAATCTCGTAAGTCCCAAATAGAATGCAGAAACAAGAGTTGGGCAAACATGGACCCCTGGACACCCCAGAGGTGGGATCAGGTTCCTAGGAGGAGAAAGCATTCCCTGCTCACCGGTCACACCCGCCGTGAGCCCATAGTCTTGATCAGCTAAACGGAACAATCCATAGATACAAATTTAAATCTCATACGGAACCAACTTTGATGCACTAGATGCGCATTTCGACAACTTATGACTCTTCCGTGATGCTCATACCGGAATGTTGGAAATCCAAAACATGTAATGACAAATTTGAAAAACTGAAAAAAGCAGTGCCAAATACTGGAGCCAAATATGTGTTCGCCCAACTCTTGTTTTTGCATTCTATTCCAAAAGATTGATCACTGTTCGTTATATTTGCCTTTACATTACCAAGATTGGTTGAATTCTGTTGAAGTCGAAAATGTGAAAAGTTAACAGACAGACGGACGAACAAATGGCGATTTTAATATTTGGTTGAGGTATTTAAACTATTAACATTAACATTAAATCATTGATATCTGACTAAGGCATGAGTGTACATTATCAATATTAGTGCAGGTAAACAAACAAATTAATTTTATCATTATCTGTAAAATTTGTTATAAAATTCGGTTCAGGTGACCTAATGACAATTTTCCATGCTGTATTAACAGGACTTACTGTGTCTGTAGCAGAAGCCTGTAGCCTCATAAAGAGTCATGCCAATCGCGACACCCATATTGAAATCAAGAACCGTATGGCAACAAAAGTATTGGTGGATCCTATAATACAATTGGACTATGGCACCGGGAAAGAAAATCCGCCGCAATCCATATTTCCAAAAGAAATTGCGAGAGTTGTATTCAAAGACAGAATGTGTGAGTAATATATAAATCATATACGGTACCAATTTTGTTGCACCAGATGCGCATTTTGACATATCTTCAGTGATGCTCAAACCGAAATGTTGAAAATCCAAAATATGAAAGTTAGACTTTATGAAAGTAAACAATGTAGTGCCAAAGACTGGAAGCCAATATATTTCGAAGGATCAGAGCTATGCCTGAGGAGATAATCCTTAATTTTGATATGAATTTCTAATTGTACTATTGAAATTAAATACATATCCGTATTTCAAGCTATTAACTAGTACATAGCAATTGGGTTGTAGAGAACCTCGGGGACTAACAGTCCACCAGCAGAGGCCTCGACCCAGGGGTCATAATATAAATCATATACGGTACCAATTTTGATGCACCAGATGCGCATTTTCGACAAATAATATTTTCCGGTCCAAGGCAATCATTAATGAAGTAAACAATGTGTTAAACGCAATCATAGTTCCAAAAACATACATACAAAGTCTAATATGGGGCAAAACGGACCTCCGATAAAAGCGAAGGCAGGATCAGGTGTCATGGAGGAGTAAGCATCCTCTGCTGATCAGTGATTGTCAAACTATAGTCACAAGACGATAGTCATCAAACCATCGAAAACCTCACGAATTGCAAACTTAAGTCTTTTACATATTTTCTTGTACATATAAAATGGCGAAGTCACAATGTATTAAACGTAATCATAGTCCCAAAAAACACATACAAAATCGAGTGTAGGGCAACATGGACCTTCGACAAAAGCGAAGGCAGGGTCAGGCACCATGGAGGAGTAAGCATCCTCTGCTGACCGGTCACACCCACCGCAAACAAGATCATTATAGCGACCGTAATATTTGCGAATGGTGATGTTAAACGCGATTCGTTATAACCCTGCAACATCAACTTTTTGGTTAGTAGTTGACCTCGCTTTAAAAAATTACCATACGCTAGGCATACCCTTGCGTATCGAACTCAATGAAGAACATACACACCAAGAAACTTGTATTGCTGGGTGCCGTTTTTGTTCTAAAAGCAATTATCAATTATCTGAAAAAGACTAGATTTTAATTTATCGCGAGAAATTGTTGTATAAAGTGTGGAGAAATCCTACGTTTTGATGCAGTCAATTTTAGAAAAATCTCGTGATTTCAAGTTTTCTATAAGCTCTTTAGCTCGCCAATTTTAGGAAATCACAAACAACTCGAGTAATATAAATATGGAAAACGGCAAAAACTAATTTACAATAACAACATAAATATGCCAAAGTTAAGATGCAGATGTAAAGGCAAAGATAATGAACAGTGATCAATCTCGCAAGTCCTAAATATAATACAAAAACAAGAGTTGGGCAATCACGGACCCCTGGACACACCAGAGGTAGGATCAGATGCCTAGGAGGAGTAAGCATCCCCTGTTGACCAGTCACACCCGCCGTGAGCCCATAGTCTTGATCAGACGGAACAATCCGTAGTCAAATCAGTGTGTGAGAAACGGCTTAACAATGGCTATGAAAGACATCAGACAGCATTTGATTCAATGGTAGGTCATACTTTAAGGTTTCGTTCATTTCGAATGAAAATTATTATCGTTACTAGTTTGAAATTAGAGCAAAGATAACAAACAATGATCAATCTAGTAAGTCCAAAAAAATACAAACCAAGAGTTGGGCAAACACAGAGTCTAGACACACCAGAGGTAGCATTTGGTGTCTAAGAAGAGTAAACATCCCCTGTTGACTGGTCACACCTATCGTGAGCCCAATTTCTTGATCAGGTAAACGGAGTAATCCGTAGTCAAATCAGTGTTTGAAAAACGGTTTAACAATTGCTAAAAAACACATTAGACAGCATTTGACCCAACAACATGTCATACTGGCAAACTAAATCGTTATAATTACCATAGACTTTGCAAAATTCTGCCTTTAAGCGTGACAGCTGAAAACCCTGATAAAGGTTAAATTTCTAAGTGAAAAAGAAATGCTGAATCATCTGTAGAATATAAAATGGCGAAGTAGCAATGTATCAAACGTAATCATAGTCCCAAAAAAAAACACATACAAAATCGAGTGTAGGGCAACACGAAATATAATACGTTTAATCAATACTGTCAATTTCTTCATTTTATTTTTTCCCAATAAATTATTAATGTGAAAATGGAAAATTTACCAATATGCTAATTTGTAACGTTCTGTAAGTTTCGTTTGGTAAAATATATCTGCATTATATTTTATTGTAGTTGTTACAGGGTGTCGGGGAATGCTATCCTATGATATTAAGGATACAAATGATAAGTTGATTGTGAAATGGAATGCTCCTTCACATTGGAAACCCTGGTCTGGAGATCAATTTGGATTCGGTGTATGTTCCTTCTTTAATAATTCTGTATAACGAACATTTTTGTGTTTCACTAAAATACAATTGTTTTTTTTCATGAAAACTATTTGTGGCAAAAATAAAAGTTAACCTTTAGTTTGTTGAATTCAAATTTAGATATAGATTGCTTACTTTCTAGATATTTGAAGATCAAAACGCGGAAACTATTGAGTCAATATCAATGCACTCAGGAAAAGGAGAACATGTGAAAATTGAAAACAAATTCATCAATGTCAGTGGAATGATGCAACAAGGCGATGAGCCACGAATTACCATAGAAATTTCTGATTAGAGGCCTACTTTTTAGGATCAGATGCCTAGGAGCCTAACTCCATGTACATTAATCGCAAAGAAATGTGTTATAGTTGGATATTGTGTTTTCCATGCCTTCCAGATTTTTTTAATGGAACATACTCTGTATGTATCATATTTAAACCTGTATTTCATATGATTATATTATATACCTCTCGCATGTGTATATTTGTGTTTGTTTTTATGTTCTTCGTGTACCATGATATGATTTGAGTGAATACAGTGAATATGGACTTTGAGACGTTTAAGCACCACATAATGATCAATAGATGTATTAACACTTCACTACGAGTTACTTCCCTTTGCCGGGTCAATCAAAGGTCAATAGGGTAAAGTCAACATTTCACTCTTTATCTCTGGGTTGTCTCACCTTGTGGCACCATTGTAGTTTACTTCAAGTAATTTAAAAATATAAAATCTCAAAGACACAGATTAGAACATTACAAGGGTCGACTTAGGGAAATGCATATTTTTGTCAACGGCCAAGGGACTTTACTTTCGGCAACTGTTAATAGAGGTATCACATATTGTTCATGAGCCCATGTAAACGCAAATCAGGGATCGCAAACTATTAAAACAGCCTTCGAAAGTAGCAGGACAGAACAAAAATCTATTTAAATTCTATATACATATTTATGTAGCAGTATTCCCCCATTACCTGCATATTTGTTCTGCGAATCATCAGTTTTTGGACCGATGTAGGGTACTAAAAAGCAAGTTGTTGCAGTGGTTTCGACAGACACGTTTAAAATAATGCTGCATTTCGCAGATTCTATGATCGTTATAACGATATAGTTTGCCAGTATCATATCCAACTATAGCGGTCATCACGTGACTTAAGCGATTATTTGTTTACCTATCAAGAGTACCTGTATTTACTATAGGCGATAACGGGGAGTGTGTAATTAAACCATTATAACTTTTTTCATGCATTATATAGAAAAAAGTTGGACCCCATATATGTCAGTTCCATGCCTTTGCTGACCTGAAAGAGCATTAATTTCTACAAAAGCTGATATATCTTATTTCAGTTCGGAATAAAGATTTATTGCTTCAAAATTCATTTGAAAAATAGTGTTTATACCTTCAATGATTAGCGTGTAAATTAACGCGTATTTGGTGAATTTCCGGCATTTTGCGTGTATAAAAAACGTATTTTTCAACCTTTTTTCAGAAATGTCCTTTCCTTGACTGACCACAAATACATGTACAAGTGCTTGCAAATGACTTTTGGGCAGTATAATCATTGAAATTCTAGAAGCCATTGTCTTTTATTTGTACAACAAAGGTTATATTCTACTCAATATGTCATTTGATGTGTTGCTGGAAGAATTTGTGTTGTTTTAGCTATCCGATAATTGGTTTGAATACGGTCTAGAGGACCTATTTCATAATTAGGAGCATGCATTTACAAGTAATAAGAAATTAGCAGGGAAAAACACAGAATTTAACAGTGACACCTAACACCTCATTTTCAACAAAAGCCACGTTAAGTTAAGCATGGAGGTTTATTCATCATCATTTCAAAATCATGATTATCATAGGTATATAATACATAATCGCATATTCAACAATATTTTTCAACATGTAATTCCCCTGTAAGATTTAAGTTTCACCGTAATAAAGACAAAAAACAAATATTGTGCTGCGCTACTTCTGCTTAAAATACTTTGTAATCATATGAATTAAAATCTGATAAAATTAAATCAAGGTGTGAATGGGGATTTTACGGTAAATTTTAAAACATCCCTGTAACTCATAACCTCCCTACTTTCACCAAAGTATCTCGCGTATTTAATTCATCTGATACGAACTACCGTATAGTCCTCATTGTCAAAACAGAGTTATCGGACCTAATTATGACCGAAATAGTTGGATATGGGTCTGTCATTGCGTTAAATCCTGTATGACGTGTTTTTATAACAATTGTCAAGCCGTTCAATATAAACCGATTTTGAATACACATTACTCCGTTTTCATGGCAATGAGCTCACAGCGGATGTGGCTGTTTACCTTTTCTCTAGGCAACCGTCCAACTTTTGCTTCGTACTCTATTAAGGTCCTACGAGATTGATCACTGTTTCGTTATCGATGCTTTTTCATATACTGCCTCTACTTTCTATCAACAATTGAGGCAGTCGAAAGAAAACAAAACCGTATATATCGGTGATCACAGAATACAGTTTCTTCCAAAATTGATTGTTTAAAGTTTAGTCCACCTAATACATCAGTTAGTAATGTCAATAAGATATCAGCGCACTGCATGCTGCGAGAATTATTAAATGCTTCTTAGCACCGAGCATATTTTCCGCATTTCAGTTTGAAGGACACAAGACTTAATAACATATACAAAACGATGATTTGTACAGCGCAAATCAGCTAAAGTAGAGCCTCTAATGCACTTGACATATACAATAAAAATGCGAAATAACGAACAGTTATCAATCTTGTAAATAAGCAAGAGTTGGCTAACACAAACCCTAGAAACACCAGAGATGGTTTCAAGTGACTAGGAGGAGTAAGCATAACCATAATACAAAAAAAAATAACATGCAGTTTATGAAAACGGAGTCCCTTCAAAACTTAAACAGTATTAGTATAAAAAAGCATTCTGAGAGTATTGCACAGCAATACAAAGTCCCCTCCCGGTTACACAATTATTGAACCGCAACATATTCTAATTTCATTATGGATGCTATATCATATACTTATGGTAAAAAGGGAATATTGGTGAGCCAGGATAGGACAAGGGCTATATCTTAGTGAAAAATGAATAGATCAAATCCAAATTCGATCTTGATCTGTAACTTGGTATGGCAAGGAGTGTGCCAAATATCCAATGAATATCTGCAAGCAGTGAGAAAAAAGTGGCGGAAAACTGATAATTTTATGAATTTTTTTAAGTCCCAAGGCCATAACTCAGTAATAAATGATGAATCGAACCCAACACTTGAACTTGATATGTAACTTGGTATGGCAAAGACATGTACCAAATATCAAAAGAATATCTGCAAACAGTGAGAAAAAAGTGCGGAAAACTGATAATTTGTGAAATTTTCTAAGTCAAGGGCCATAACTCAGCGGAAAATGAATGGACAAAACCAAACTCGAACTTGATCTGTAACTTGGTATGGCAAAGCAATGTACCAAATATCAAATGAAATATCTGCAAGCAGTAAGAAAAAAAGTCTGGAAAACCAATGGAACAGAAATTCTTTTTAAACACCAAAGAATTATCACTTCTCAGTTTCACGGGTAAAGAGTTACAGAAGAAGATAACAAATTGAAATGGCGACTTCCGTATGATACAGTTCCGGCTCAAGGATCATAAAACTTATCTTACCCCAGACCCCTGAATCTTTTGTCAATTATCTGAGCTTTTGGTCACTGCCATCCGTCCCGGACGACTGCTATACCCCTCTCCTTAAAATGTCTACGATTGCGAGGAAAAAACTCATGTTTTTATAAACCTGGCAGAACTTTCACCTGCAAAGACTAGGAATGATTAACTGCACCAAATTTAAAAGGAAGGACGAGAATGCAACGGCTGACCGCTAATCTATTCTAACGCAGATCCCCACGGGTCACACAAACTTGTTATGAAACAATTGTGAAATGAATCATTTCAAAATAAAACTTTTATTCAATTTAATTCATGAAATTAATTGATCCCACCTATAGTGTGCCCAGGGGTCCGTGCGTGCCCAACTCTTATTTTTGTATTCTATTTGGGAGTTACGAGATTGATCAATGTTCGTTATCTTTGCCTTTACATGCTTATACTCCTTACAAAAGACTGAAGTTAATGGGGTGGTCAACTTAAAGCTTAAAGTAAAGGTAAAGATAACGAAAAGTGATCAATCTCGTAAGTCCCAAATAGAATACAAAAACAAGTGTTGGACACACCAGAGATTGAATCAGGTGCCTAGGAGTAGTAAGCATCCCCTGTTGACCGGTAACAGCCGCCGTGAGCCCATAGTCTTGATCAGGTAAACAGAACAATCAGTAGTCAAATCAATGTGTGAAAACGGCTTTCCAATGCTTATGAAACACATGAACAAGGATTTGACTCAATGGTAGGTCATACTGAAACTAAATTTGTTATAACGACCATAGAATTTACGAAATGCTGCCTTTAAACGTGACAGTTGAAACTTCTGCAACAATAACTTGTCTGTAAGTAGCCTGTTCTTGACTCAAAAACTGATCATTGCAGACAAGCGCTCTTGCGTACCGAATAAGTTGAGGGGCATCTAATACTTATTTAGTAAACATTCAATGCTGACTGCTGCATATATAAAAAAACAAACAAACAAAATGAATAATTAGGACACAATTGTTTATTTCTAAAGAAGGTGGTCTTTCAACATTCATACATTTTTACAATAAATCTTGGAGGAGGGATTTCTGCTATTAAACTCTCATTTGTGAGAAGATAAACAAAACCAGCGACCTTCAAATCACTATCACAATGCTATTTAAGGACATGTAAAATCATAATATAAACACATTGAATACATACTGTCACAGTAATATTTCTCGAGACAAATTTCACTTCAAAATCAATCTAGTATTGACAGCTCCATTTTCTCAACAACAAAAATTAATGAAAATATTACAAAATTCAAACTTCCTAGACATTCACGTTCTTCACATAATAATCAGGTATAAAATTGATCTCCATACAAAAAAGAACAGCAAATTTGTTCTTATAATAGACTGCCTAAATTTATGTAACCTGTAGCCAGGATTTTTAGCGAGGATTTGTTTTGACAGTGAGAGTTGGTGTGCTAAATTTGAACATCGTTAACGATTTATTTTCGTAACGTAGGTAAGTTATCTGTCTTGAAACTATAAGTCTCTAAAACCAGCTCTCACTAAACAAATATACCCATCTCTATGGAAAATCACTAAATTTGTCCAACCAAAACTACAAGTATATTGTATCGTTCTCATCTAACAAATCTTGCTTACATTTAAAATAATAAAAAAAGGCAGGAAAAATTTATAATAAACAGCACAAATCAGAAACATACCTTAAATGAGACAAGACACTTGCCATGTGTTTAAATAATAAAATTAATACAAGTAAACAAAAAACCAATAAATGAAATAAAACCTCAAATCACCAGGTGGACGGCATTGTTATTTGTACAAATAGGAATTGTTACGTCTACACAATTAATGACAACAACCAAGTAAACTATACAAACACAGTGTATTGATCAAAAAAGAGCAAAAACACATAAAGTACAAAGAAAACATACATTTCCCTGAGAAAATGTATGTATGTACGATGCATTTGCATCACCTCAAACTTGAAGGACGGGGAAAGATATAATACACAAATATCATTTGGCTAGTACAGGCAATAAGGAATATGATAAATTTAGTACAACAACTTGAGCAAATTTAAAACAATAGATGACTGTAACAATCTCTTTGTTTGTTTGTGTGTTTGCTTATTTGTTTTGTTTGCTTTGTTTATTTTCTGTTTGCTTGTTTGTTTAATTGTTTGTTTGCTTGTTTGTTTGTTTCTTTATTTGTTTGTTTGCTTGTTTGTTTGTTTACATATCCCAGCCAAGATATACAGGTGGTATAATATCAGGTATAACACCTTTTGAGAAAATAACAGCACATGTCTGCAAAATACAATCAAAAGTACTGGAAGGTCTGACAGTAAATAAAATGAGGAATATCTTAATGAAAATCCATTTCTAATCGTTCACATACAAGTGACGATGTACATTAAGGTGTATCTCTTAAACATATCTCATGTGATGCTTGCAGCCTTTTTTAAATTTCTCTCCAAGATTTAGCCAAAATAAATAAAGACCTGTAAGAATTGTAATATCCATGAGACAGGTGTACAGAGACAGGTGTCACTG
>CAJDSM010000063.1:829-45499 GCA_903981925.1 Ostrea lurida
ACTACATACTAATTGTTGAACCCATCGGGTTGATAAAACGAAAACATCGTTTTCCATAAAATGACAAGTTGCCCTGCAGGAAGTGTTTATACGCATGGCGCGGAGAGCAGCTTCCGCAGTTACGTACAGGGGTCTATTGTGTCATAACCAGACGGGATGTTCTGACAATTTGAATCATCGCGTCAGCGCCGTTATGAAAAAATTTCAGACATCCCGTCTGTGTTAATTGACACAATGCACATCCACAAATATTAATTCAATGCTTTCTATTTACAAATACAGAGAGGTAAGATTTTTATTAATAATACAATTCAAATTTATCATTTTTAGACAACTGAATTGGGGTGAATGCAACATCTGGGTATAAACAAGCCGAAATGTTGTTTACCGCGGTTTTTTTTATAAGAATTTCGGAGTGAAGAATATAGTGTGGAGTTTATATATTACAGAAAAGATCCAATGTTTTACTATTTTGTCACTTCCAAAATTTAATTCTAGTAACATCTTTAAAGTTGGAAAAGGCAAAGCCCATAATTATATTTTTTCAACGAATTCAGAGAAATGTATACTTGACTATTCACGTCACAGTAGATTGTAAATGACGCAAGTGATTCGGTCGTTGGCGTCATATGGGATTGGGCTTGAAGTTTAAAGGTGTTGAAACGTTGACTCCAGTAAAGAGAGAATGTAATGAAAAGAAATCAATATTTTATATCATTGGAATTTCTCATCTTCAAATTTTGCGAAACGATCTTTAAATTGGTTATACTGAAAAAAATTAAGATGTATTTATTAATGAAAATGAGTTTGAAACACAGTGTAAAGACATGCATGTTTAGATTTTTTAATTTTTTTTTACAATTGATGAAATATTTTCAAGGAGTTAAAAAAAAACTTTTTTTACTCAGTAATTATATATACCGTATAATAGTTACAGATAATATGTTACTTGTACATTTTAAGGCATATAAAAGATAAAACAAATGATAAACATGGTTTCTTTTTTAAATTTGATGTAATCTATAGTTTATTACAATTAGTCCGCAATGCATCGAGTTGAAGGCGCGATCGAGACGACCGGCGCCTTTTTCAATTATCATTACCTAAAATAAAGTTGGGTATTTATCGCTCGATTATTAGAAGACTGACTAATTCGCTGCATACAAAATCCCGACTATAGTGATGCGAGTCAATTAACACTAATGATAAGGTGACAAAGATATTTCAGTAAAACTGAGCCAAAGCTATGTAAGCGTAACAGCTTAGCAAATAACAAAATAGGAGAGAGCTGTCAGATCAATTATTTGCAGGTGCTATAAGTCGTTGCTTAAACTTCAATGTTCAATATATAAATTCAATAGAAACGATTTTTCAGTCACTTGTATGTAATTTAGAATTGATTAATTTGACATAGGCTTCATGACCTACCGTAGGGTGAGATGTTAACGTCGAGATAATGTGAGTTGAAATACTTTCCCTTTCAGAAAAATTGTATTCGCTATATGTTACTTTCAATCCTCATTAATTTTCTTTTCACTTCACCACAGACTTGCAGTTTCTCGGGCTTCTTCATAACCTTTATTTCCTGTGTACATTTG
This sequence comes from Ostrea lurida, assembly GCA_903981925.1. Lineage (NCBI taxonomy): Eukaryota > Metazoa > Mollusca > Bivalvia > Ostreida > Ostreidae > Ostrea > Ostrea lurida. The sequence continues at coordinate 2,428 of CAJDSM010000063.1, forward strand.
GAATATCGTATTCATAAAATTTCCTACTTGTCGATATAAATAATTCTATAAATGTTTTTTTTTTTTTTTTGGTAGCAGCTGGTTTTTTATTTTTGGTTCAAGGATGTCCATAAGATCAGTGTACGTATCGCGATTATCTTCACGAATGTACATGTACCAATTTGAAAAAAAGGCGTTTTTATTTTTTCAGGTGGTTTTATTCTCCAGGTTTTTGCTGCAATTCAGCCGCTAGGGTCATACGATTTGTTTTCAATGAAGCCGGGATTCGTTGTCAATGAATGAACTTCAGTGGCACGTGCGGAAATGCTTGTTGATAAAACGCTGGTTATATTCATGAATATTTATGAATCGAGGATGTGCATAACAAGTAATTGGGGATTATTGCGTATATATAGCACATATATCAGGGAGAACTTCAAATATCGTTTAAATCATATAATTAAATTTTGATAATAAACAACTTAAAATGTCGTGATTTTCAGATCTGCAAAATCGCCGCTAGGACTTCGTGTCATATAGGAACCCAGAACCTCGCAAAAGCGATAGCATTTAGACTGGCTATAATAGCCACGGTCTAAATGGAATATTGAGAGTCAATGTCAAAAAATAAAACACTTAGTACACTATGTATTAATATAAAAGAAATGCATGATATTACAATAAAACTAAAAATCTAAATATTTAAATTGTATAAATACTTACATGATCATGAATAGAACGGCACTTCTGGCTGGCAATGCTTAAATCTGACACACTGACCAGTCTAGGATAACAAGCCGCTGAAAATTACGTAAGAAAGCTCCATTGCCATAGCAACTGGTTAGTATCCTGCTGATAAAACGACCACTCCGAAGATTTTGCCTTCAACCGTCAATTTGCAAAAGTATGCATACGTTGGCCCAATGTTGGTCCAACATATTGCAGGCCTGACAGTTAACTCACAAAATTATGCATACGTTGGTTAAACATTGTGCCACCAATAGTCAATTCACAAAATTATGCATACGTTGACCCAATGTTGGTCCAACATTGTGCCGTCAACAGTAAATTTACATAACTGAAAATCAGATTTACGTACGTTGGCCCAATGTTGGCAAAACGTTGTCTAGCAAACGTTAACCGTACAGCCATCAGTCAACGTTGGCCCAACGTAGTCTTGCTATCTGGGTATTTCTATTTGAACATTTCGTACTATATCTAAAATATTTAATTCGTCAAGACACCAGATTTTTGATGCTTTCTGTTCTTACACATGATCCAAGGATAACACTATGCTTAGTATATATAACATGATTTTGTATCATTAAAACAATAATTATCAAAGTCGTATTACTTCACATTCCCGTAAAATGTGTTCAATGGTTTCAGTTTCCTTTTTCCAAAATGTACATAAATCTGTATCTTTAAATTTAATTTTATGCAAAAAGAAGTTTGTTGAGAGAATTATATGATTATTTGAAACTGAAACCATTGCAATTTTGCATTCTTAGTAAGCTTGAATGGGATGGCAAATATATTTTCCCATTCATCAANGGTTTCAGTTTCCTTTTTTACAAAAAGTACATAAATCTGTATCTTTGGTTTTATGCAAAAAGAAGTTTGTTGAGAGAATAATATGATTTATTTGAAACTGAAACCATTGGAATTTTGTATTCTTAGTAAGCTTGAATGGGAGGGCAAATATATTTTCCCATTCATCATCACTCAGATCGATGACAGACAGGACAAAAACAATATGCTCCCAGTAGTATAGGAGGGACAGAACGCACCTCTTGAGCGGCGCCAAAAACGGCGCCAAGATGACGGCACTTCCGTTTCCGGTCAAGATGGCGGCATTTCCGGTCAAGATGGTATTATTTCCGTTTTCGGTCCATAATCTATTTTTAGCATACTTAATTATACACAGACAAGATTTAAACCATTGATCGTGTTCATAATGAAACTGTTTCCACTTTTTGAATTTTAACCCGCATTCATAACATTGTACTAAATCCCCGGGACCCTTATAAAAAAACCCGCTAGCGGTCATAAGAAGGGCACTAAGTCCTTACGAATCTACAAACGTATTCAAGCGATCGTGGAAACTTACCATCTGAGAGTCCCCGATCTTCGATTACGGGGACATAATAAAAAAGTAAAAACAAACCAAAAATCAAACTAACAAAAAAATAAATAAATAAATAAAGCAGTATCCATTGATATATCCTATTTATTGAATGATATCAATCAATGCTTTCAAATGTTTTGCATTTGAACACATATAAACCAACCGCTCCGCTCAAACTAAAAAAATGTTAATTTCAGGTCATGTTTATTGGTTCATCTAATCATTTGTAAATAGCTGAAATGCACCTTTCTCAGCCAAAAACTATTAGGTGATAAGAACCCCTGTCTCGATAATCACTTCCACCATAGGCAGCGACACCATAAAAGTCAGCCTTATCGGGTATAACGGCTATCATATTTATAAGACTAGGTCTGGCAAACTTCCGTATTTTGCTATATACAGTCAATGCGGAGTTGATATGCAAATTCGCAGCCCAAAAGCCCTGACTGGTCCATGCAATCTCAACTTCATTTATTTTATCTCTGTAATAGTTTTTTGTTTATCATTGACTTTTTTCTTTTAACGCTCGATGTTATTATATTTCTGCCGTAATCTTCTAAAGAAAAGTCGCCTCCATCCAACTCAAAGTAGTGCCCGCCTACTCCAGTTGATCACCATTCCATTTCGTCGTAAGCAAGGACGACCCATTCTCTCCAGTGATATTTCTCTGCATAAAATCTATACAGTCGGCGTGCAAATTGTGTGTGGCTTTCAGACTGGTATTCATTGGCAAGTTCTATTAAATCTTTAGACTGTTGGTTTTCCCATTCATCAGCAACTTCAGTATCCACACTTTTTATTTTCTTCAGAACTTCTTTGATTTTCTCCTCCCATTCTCTCTTTTCCATTTTATACGTGGCCGTCATATTGGTAAGTTTCAGGTAAGCTAAGTCGACTTTCACCGCCATCATGAGAAGTCCAAGACACTCCGCCATTATCTTCTTCGTTTTCTGCCGATGATATTTTGTATAACTCATAGCTGCTTTCGGGATATTGTCTGTAAGAGTTCGGTGTTTGATTATTCCATTATATATTTTTATTGCTGCGTTTTTATAATCAGTTTTCATTGACTCGATAAATCGAGACCTCTGTCCTTTAATGACTTCTTTCGGAGCTTTTATCAACATATGAAGGCGTTCTGATAACGCATAGATATTCTGTTCAGTGGCCGAAAATTGTGCTTTGACTCATGTGAATCTTATTAAAGTTGAAAGTTCATCAAATCGCCTATTTATATTTCTGAACTCGGAATCCATTTTCAAAAACTGCTTTTTCAGTTCCTCTGCCGCTGGATTACGCGTTCCTTGAAGAAGAAAAGTTATAAGGTCCATGGCGGCTCCAATAGATTGCAGGATTGGGTTGATAGCGCCTGATATTTTTGTGAATTTGGAAAGGATCTGACCATTATGTATAAGGTTGGCAATGTTAATACCAGCAGTGGTTCCATCTTTTACATACTCGAATATGACCTTTATATCGTCCCCCTAGACGCGCCGCGAGAGAGTACTGAATTTCACTCCACAAGAGACTGTCAGGTCGACAAAAAACTACATAGAGCCACAGCAAGTGACACACACAACATCGACAATTTCCCTGCATGGGCATTGATCCTAGAGCTGAATTATCCCAAAGAATACGCTCCATGTTCTGAAGTAAATCTAATTATTCATATCATAGTATAAAATGCGGGAGCGAATTATATTAATCAAATGAGATACTTAACAAAACGTAAGTACTGATGTCCACAAACAGCACCCATACAATCGATATAAGGGAAACACGAACCTCCGACAAACAACGAGTACATGAGAGCAGCTTCCACATGAGGAAGTGAAAGATCTGCGCTCTTGTGACCGGTCACATCCCGACCGTGAAGCCCGTATCGAAGCACAGTAAAATGGCGGTTAACACAAAAACTTAGCGCGTCAAATCTAGTACTTAAATATATACTATTCTAGACTGTCACTAAACATATGGCACAGACTTAAACTTCACTCACTTTCAATAAATATATGATCTAGTAACTTATTATCTATGTGCAATTAGACAGACGCGATAAGGTTGGCTAGTGGTTTAGAGGAGACGTAATGACCTAGTTCTGCAAAATTGATGTATGACTTTAAACAGAATTCGTTTACATAATTAATGAGTTCGTCTGCCACAACATGCTAGACACAGTTATAGGTTAAGCTCTAATGTCTGGTACCTCCCATCATATACAAGCGCTTATATAGACATAAATCAATCATAACACGCATGGTATATGCCTGCGTATTGGACCATCTAAACTGAGAGACCATAACAACAGTACCAGACATCCCCAAAGCAGCAACGCATCAGTGTCATCAGAATGGAAGTTAAGAACCGCGTAACCATTTAATACAGAAAAGGAAATTGACGAATGCAAAAAGTCAATAAGTCAATACTAAACGATTTCAATCATAACTCGAATTTATAGGATAATGCAACAGGAGAAGAGACCATTTAGAGATTCACTTATACAAGTTAAAGAAAAATCCCAAATATAAGACGTCAGCATTGTCACTGGTCCAAATTTACTGGTGAGATTACATTATATACGAGTTCGAGCATCAGCCGATTATACTACAAAAAGAGTCGAGATATACGAAGTCTGCGATAATTATATTGATTGTTTAAATAAGATTGTGTACAATTTGTATCCGAGTCTTTATAAATAGATCACATAAAAAGTTCTAGGACAAGGATTTAGAAATAATTGCAGCGAAAATTAACACGTTTATTGTGTTATTAATTATTTGGTTATATGTTGTTTTTTTTTTAGCATATTCTCTTATTTTTTATTCCCTGCGTCAACTAGTTAGTCTTAAGAAAAACATACAAATTCTGACCTCAGTATCTAGTACATACACATATACAAAATAAAAATTCGTGCCACAACAATAGAGTAAGTTGATGCTACACATAATAAGATGGTGCCTCATGCCAGGAATTAGTCTCTAACAGCATATTCTTGGAACGACTGGTCTCAAAGAATACATCAAAGACATTTATTTCTATCTTAGAATACTGACACAAGCATTCTCTTTTTATAGTATTCTATCTTCACGAGACCCTGATAGGTGGGCAATCACAAGAATTGATGTTTGTGTATATCGGAATAAATATGTTCACGTTTTTGGTGTCACACATATCGGATCACTAGAAACTGTGTGATTTCAAGCTGTTGCTTTATAAGAATAGTGTGCAGATACTGTTACAAGAAACTATTAACGATTAAACAAGTTATGGGCTCATTTCAAGTATCTGACAGAGGGTGTTACCTCTCGAATAATTCGTGTATTGATGGATCAAACAAACTAAGACGCAGCTCTGTAAGAGTGATATCGGAAATTTTAACGGAGATGTAAAACTTCATTTATAATTCATACAACATATTCACTCAGATTTAGCGTGTAGATGTTTGATGGAGACAGAATATTGAAAATGCAAAATTAAAAGATAATGATGAAAACAATGGATTATGGTCATAGAGCACGAAGGAATTTCTATGAGAGGAAGTTCCTTTGAACCTGAAAGCATTACTTGATAATGAACCCATCCTGAAGTTTCCAGTGGATCACTGTGGACTTTTCACGCGTCATATGTTTGAGATGACAGAGCACATCTCGGGATGCAGGCTGAAATAAACATCAGAATTGCGACTAATAATGATGGTCACAAAAAGATATTTGGAAAAGTTGTGTTTCATGAATCTTAGACTGAAGGTTCTTTTTTTTTTGTTCTATGATTATTCTGAGAACAAAAGAAGGAGAATGGATAGAAGCAATAATGCTTGCACTCCTTACACTCACCATGACGCGCACGACTCAACCTGAGTGACAGAAATTCTTGGGTACCCTCGAAAACAATATTACTTTGTTATGCCGCGTGTTACTCAAGACCAGGCGTAGCTCCCTGTTTGGTTTACAAAGTTTGTTGCGCTACCTTTACTATTTGTTAGATCTCACAATGTCAATCAAATTATAATAGTCGATTCTATATTATGATATAAACTATAATCTATTATGCATTTGGTTGTAACGTCAAGGATCATGAATATTACGGCCGGGGGAAAATTCGATGTATCTAAGTGTATTAGATCCTCCTACTTAATATTTGAGTTTATTTCACTATTGCTCTCTATACTGAAATAGTAAAAGGCTGAGTGAGCGTGCGCGCTGGAGCGGGCCGTGGAGCATTAATTAATATAACACCGCTAAACTCAAAATAAGAGAAACTGTAAGCTTCCTAACATAGTGCCAATTCCAGTATGCATCGAGTAATGCCCGCAGGTCTATGTATTACCGTGAAGAATTGCAAACCCCTGGGGTCCTCAAGTAATGCACGCAGTCTATGTATTACGAGTGGAATTGACCCCTGGGTGCTCGAGATATAGTGCAGCCAGGTCTATGTACTACCTGCGTGAGACTAGTCCCCCCCCCCCCCCCCACGTCGACGTAATGCAACAGAATCTATGTATTATCCTGCGTGAGACTGGTCCCCCCCGCTCCCCCCCCCCTCCCCCCTCCTCCCCCCACCCCCCCCGGCGGCACCTTGCAGCTTGCATAATGCACACAATCTATGTATTACCTGCGTGAGACTGGTCCCCGCGGGAACTACCGTCTTTCTCTCCTACCGCCTCTCGATAAATCTTCCTGATGTCCAACAAAAGCGGACTCTCCTGAATGTGCACCAAATCTTCTGGAAAGCAAACATGAATTTGAAATAAATTTTACACAGCACACCCAACTTTTACAAACAGACATTCCAATAAACAACTGCTGATAACCCAGCAGACCCACACAAAACATCCCATCAGTCCGGAATTGCACTAGCAAAATCTGGTTTTTTGGGTTGGGAAAACAATAATGGGTAAAAAGCCACATGCAGTATAATCCTTATGAACCACAACCACGTTCTCAATGATTAAACAACAGGAGTAGAAGCAGCAGACCAAAATCTTCTTTCATTTGTCTGCAATAAAACGCTGCTATATCTTTCCATGCATTGTACAATGCTGTCCTCAACAGGCCAAGATTTTCTTTACCAAGGTTGGCATCAATATTTGGCTTATTGACTTAAAATCACTGATTATTAGTAATTCTAATGCAACTGTTTTGAAATCTGCATTTTGATTAGTTGTAATGCATTGAGATTTGAAACGGTTGAACAAGCATTAAGGTGGAGTGCTACACCAGAGAAATTTGACGTGGATGAAAAATAGAGGATATTCTAAACAAGATTTTGAAAATAAAAAGTTTAAAATTCACTAAATTTCGTCAAAAAATGCAGTTTTAGTAGAAACCAATTTGAAAAAAATTTAAAACCCCTAGCTGCTGGAGTCGAACCCGCAATCTGCAGTTCAGAAGGCAGCGTGCTAACTTACTGAGCTAGTTGGCTAGGCATTTAATTTGGAAATGATTTGATATATAACCCTGATAGTGATATTTTCATCCATATTTCGAAAGGAAGTCAGCCATTATGACGATGTAGAGATCTACCTTAATGAGATGGAGAGCTTTTGACTATGACTTATGTCACAATATTGTGAAGCAAGAACACAACATCAAACAAAAACATGTAACATATTTCTTAAAACAAAATAGCAAAAACTGACAAAGTAAGATGTAAACATTATAAGCAAAATTGCATTAGACTGGGAATTTGTGATTTGCTACCATTAATGCTATAAACTGATTTAACGGTTCCAAACATCTGGTAAAACTCATTTGCAACCTTAAATCAGCATTAATGGTTGCAAATCACAAATGAGAAGGTAGTAAACTGGTAGTTATTTCCTAATTCTAAAGACAAAAACAGCTGTACCATAAACCAATCTCCAAAAATCAATGCCTTCTTCAGTCTTATCAATTCACTTACAAAAAACAATCAAGACATTAAGATGACACCAGTCTAAAATTTTAAACCAATAAGCCTGCATTTTCATTATTGCCAAGAATCTCCTGAAGTCATCTCGCGGGAATCGATAGACATCAAATAAGCCTGCTGGTACTCTGAGAAAAACGTAATGAGAAATCGTAGTTATACGATGAAGCCATCTTCTGACAGAGCAGCATTAACACGTGAACAACGCAACTTCATATTCCTGATTAGCACTAATCATTTCAAACTTACTGCATGTCAGCTGAGACATATTTGTATGTCCCTGAGATTACTTACAACCACAAATATGGAAGATCTGGAGATATTCTCTATATATTATGCTCATTATTAGAACAATATCAATTGCTAGCAAACATTTCTATGAAATATCATACATCCATATTGTAAAATTTCCACACATTGTCAAGTATTGTGGATTTCATTGCAACATGATTAAGAAATACGGTAATCTTACACTGCATTTAGCTAGGTAAGTCAGGCACACTGCACAAACCTCATAGTGATCACATATATACCTCCCAATGTCACCACCCAGTAAAGTGTGTAAAATGATTATTCATTACTTATGACTGTATGCATCTGAGAAGTAAGATATGACTTAGACACTAACTGAGCACCATAACAACGCAGTGCTTTCCTAATGGGAAAAGAGTACCAATTCATTAGGCCTCAATGTTAACTCTTTGACTCTAACTAATTCTATATTGATTTGAGACAAAGACACTACATTTGAAAGTCTTCAAGTGGTAATAACAAATGACAAAAAATATATAGGTCCCATTGGCTTTTAAGTCATATTTGTACATTTTCAAAACACACAGAAGATCTGCAGTATAATTCACTTCATTTCAAACATACCCTACCATGGGCAATTTTCCTCGTTCCATCTCGATTTTGTGCAATAAGTTTTTATCCGAAAATTAATTTAAGCTTGATAATAATTTCTTTCAATTCAAATAATTCAATCTTGATATTAGCCATCACGCACACCTAGACATTTACACCTCCGCTCAATAATGAGTAACCTCGTCCGGGTCACAGGTCAGGGGGTGTGGTACTCTCTTTCCTATCTCATAATGTTAACGATCTTAAAATCCGGCAATTTTTATTTTTAAAACCCTCACATAATTGAAGTGTACATGGATGAAAATTTAGTCCTGTAGTCTTCAATTGCTGAAGGATACCGTGACCTCTTTAAAACTAAAGGTACCGGCTGCAAATAGTGTCGTTACAGGGAATGAATAGTTCGCGACCTGTCACAAGTTCGCAATCTGTCTGACGAACTGTAATAAATTTTATGATGAGAGTTGGGGTGTATTTTGTTCGTGATTAAATGTTAATCATTTCAAGATGAAATTTTGTCAACCGTCTTGAATCAGGGTGGATTCTACCGGAATTTTGAGAATGGGCCTAAATTTCCCGATAATTTGCACACAAATTGCTGAAATGTTGCACATTTCATTCAGTAGTAAATGAATAAATCTGCAACTTTTACCATATTTATGAACTGTACACTATATAGGTACCCATAAATAAAACAGCTATATCTGCTTTCCTGATTGATAGATTTATGAGCAAAGTTACACCCCACCCCTCCATACAATCTGCCTACGAGTCAAAGCAGGATCTTCCAGGGCAGCTACACAGCATTTAATTGATAAAATGAGTGATATTTAAAGTATACTAACATCTGCTTAGGGTATGTATGTATTTATGAACACCCGGAATCTCTGGTTACCCCCCCCCCCTAAATTCGCGACCTTAGCCCCCACACAAAATTTCAGTTGTTGTAAGCGCTCCAAAAATGAAATCACGTGATCTCAATTTCCTGGCTCTCGGCGACTTATTTCTCACGCAAATCTACGTAAAAGCGATTTTGGCGTCCAAATATGTGAAATAAACCATTATTTTACGGATTAAAAAGTTCCTATGGGCTCTATGGGAAAGAGTACCAATTCATTTCCCATAGGCCTCAATGTTAACCTTTGACCTCTCACTATTAACTATATTGATTTGAGACAAATGACCACTACATTTGAAAGTTCATTCCAAGTGGTAATAAAAAAATGACAAAAAAATTATATAGCGGTCCCATGGCTTTTTATAGGTCATATTTGTACATTTTCAAAACACACAGAGATCTGCAGTAAATTACACCTTCATTTCAGAAACATACCATCACCCATGGCAATTTCCTCGTTTCATTCTCGATTATGTGCATAAATTTTATCCCGAAAATTAATTTAAGCATTGATAATATTTCTTTCAATTCCAATAATTTCATTCTTGATATTAGCCAATCAAGCACCTAGAACATTTACACCTCCGCTCAATAAGATACGCTCGTCGGGTCACAGGTCAGGGGGGTGTGGTACTCTCTTGCCTATACTCATTATGTTAACGTCATTAAAAATCCGGCAAATTTGTATTTCTAAAACCCTCACATTTGAAGGTGTACATGGATGAAAATTTAGTCCCTGTATCTCATTGTGAAGGATACGTGAACTCCCTTAATAGTTTGTACCGGCTGCAATAGTGTCGTTACAGGGATGAATAGTTCGCGACTGTCCAAGTTTCGCAATCTTTTACGACTGTAATAATTTTATGATTGAGAGTTGGTTTTTTGTTCGTGATTAAATGTTCATCATTTTCAAGATGAATTTTGTCAACGTCTTGATCGGGTGGATTCTACCGGATTTGGAGAATGGGCCTAATTTCACGAATTTGCAACAGAAATTGCTGAATGTGCACTTTCATTCAGTAGTAAAATGAATAATCTGCAAACTTTATACCATATTAATGATACTTACACTATATGGTACCAATAAATAAACAGTATTATCTGACTTTCCCTGCAGATAAGATTTATGAGCAAAGTTACACCCCACCCCTCATACAAATCTGCCTTAAGTAAAGCAGATCTCCAGGCCGCTAACAACAGCAATTTAATGATAAAAATGATGATTATTTAAGATACTAACATCGCTAGGGGTATGTAATGTACTTTATGAGACACCTGGACATCTCTGGTTTACCCCCCCCCCTAATTGGCGACCTTGAGACCACACAAATTCCAGTTGTTGAAGCGCTCCAAAAATGAATCACGTGATCTTAAATTTCCCTGGCTCTCGGTGACTTATTTTCCGCAAAATCTACGTAAAACGCATTTTGTGCGTCAATAATTGAAATAACCATTATTTTACGGATTAAAAGTTACCTGATGGGGCCTCTATAGGGAAAGAGTACCAATTCATTTCCCATAGGCTAATTGTTAAACCTTTGAACCCCTCTCACTAATTATACTATATTGATTTGAGACAATGACCACAAACATCTTGAAAGTTTCATTCCAAGTGGTTAATAAAAAATGACAAAAATATATTAGGGTCCATGGCTTTTTTATAGGTATATTTGTACATTTTCAAAACCACAGAGATCTGCAGTAAATTACACCTTCATTTCAACATACCCCTAATGGCAATTCCCTCGTTCCATTCTCGATTTTGTTGCATACAAATTTAATCCCGAAATTAATTTAAGCTTCTGAAATATTTCTTCCAATTCCTAATAATTTCATTCTTGACATATTAGCCATCACCGCAACACCTAGACATTTACACCTCCGCTCATAATGAGTAAACCTCGTCCGGGTCACCGGTCAGGGGCGTGTGGTACTCTCTTTCCTATAGGGGCCTGTGATATGTCCAATTTCTGCCCATCTTAACTCTGTGTTAGAAATTATTACGGAAGCCTGTCATTGTATCTATGTAAAAGTGTGTTTGAGTGTAACTGTGCAACTATTGAAATGGCCAGTAAAGTGGAAAGGGGGGATGGAAGTTTTGAACACTTCTGCAATGCAGATGGCTCTCAGACTTCCTTGTTAATTTTTGGTATACCCTAATCTATAACCTGATCATATTTTTTATATCTGACTCAATTAAGTTCTTGTTTTAAACCAGCTTAGACCTTAATTATAACAGTTTGATTTTTAACTGACCTCTACGCAACATAATATACTTCCTTGGAAATTGAAACTATTGTATTTTTGTATGCCTATAACAATAAAACTCTATAAATTGCATGTTTATTCCTATAATTACAATAAATGTATTAAAAAATCATTACAAGGAATAATAATAATTTCAAATTAATAAATACTAGAAATCTTCACGTCAAGTAGGAATTTTTTTTTAAATCTAATTTTCTAAGTCATATTAATTAAACTAGATGTGTTGGCCGGTGCGAACGATGCCGCTACGTTGAAGTTAATGAACGGATTCGTAGGGTTGAATTGAAAGTTTTTCAATGCATGTACTGTGGGTATCTATATCAAATTTGGGTTGAATGTGTGCAACCGTTGCAGAGATAATGAACCGAAACGGAAAATTTCTTTAATTTTTCTAAGTTCAGATGGGTAATCTGTCAAAAATCATCGGCCATGACCAACCTTGAACTTGACCTGCATATTCTGTGAGTATCATATATTTGAGTTGAACCGTTGCAGGATAATGAACGGAAACCAAATGATGAAGGGATGACAGAATGACGGAACAGGGTAATAATAGCCCCGGCCATTTTATGGCGGGGATAAAAACACACTTAGAAAAGAAAAAGGAAAGAAACAAACATAAAACAAACCCCCAAACCACATACGTAATTAAATGCATGCAATCATCAATTTCCAGCATGTGCAACTGATGGTTGTAGCTGATGGAAAGGGTACAGCAAAATACAATTTAAAAGCAATGCATGTCAATTAGTTAGAGAATACAACATATTTGTTTTGAAATATCAATGTGTCCGACTGAATTTCAAATACATCACATTCCTCTTATTAATAAGCACCATGCCCCTGTATGTTTTTGAAAAGTATCTTATTTATGTATTATATATCACATTATACATGTATACATAAATTGGATCGGACAGCAGGTGTGATTAGGCATCAGCCTTCCAATTTTTTTTTTGTATGTATATATTTGTATGTAATGTATAATAAATAATCTTAAAATGAAATTATGTTGTACTTTGAAAATTTCTTCCAACTGATCAGCATTGTCTGAATATTAGAGATGCTGATAATGCAAATAAATGCTGATTTTGCATTGTAACATAAATACTGATTTTCTAACATTGCTAGCGAATAAATGCTGCCAGATGTCGATTTTGCTTCCTAACAAAGCTAGTAAATAAATAATGATCTTGCTTTCTAACATATTTTTAATGCTGATTTTTTAACAATGCTAATAAATAAATGCTGACTTTGCTTTCTAACTATGCAAGCTTATAATTTTAAAAATCAATGTCGATTTTCCTTTCTGACGATTAAAGCTAGTACATGTAAATAAATGCTGATTTTTCATTGCTGACTAATTAACTGCTTACGCTAGTTTTTACCCAAATGCTTGAATATGTACGCAAATAATTGGTATATGTTTCAAATATTGGTCCATGTATTAACAACCACATTAATTTTCAACGAGTCCTAAGTTCTTAATGGGTGAAATACAGGTATTACATATCTTATATCTTTTTCAGATTAGTTTCTGCTATAACTACTTTTTGGGGGAGGGGGAGGGGGCAAATAAAATAAATTTGAAAGTGAAATTTACAGAGATTCCTGCACATCCCCTTTCACTTCACATCCAATGCGCTTCCTTCTAACATTGACCACTTGTTGGTTGTGAGAAATATGACATTTATAGTTACTAAAACGTAAATGAAGCGAGTATGTTGATTGGTGTACAATATGTACTTTGTGATCATGTAAACAATTCGAACTGGGTCGAAACTAAGAGGAAATTAAGTTGTTAACGTGTTGAATTTCAGTATATATTACTGTATTTACAAAGCAATGCTTTTAAAATATGTATAAGCCTAAGGTACATGTATTAATATTAGAATTTGCTACATATCAACTCCTTTCCTAAAGAGATAGCATTAGCTTAGTTTGGTGAATTTATTTCGTACCTCAAACAATTTTTTTTTCACCCTTTCAAATGTTGAAAAAATTAAATGATATGTTTCAACTTTGAAAAACACTCTATTTACATTCTTTAAAAATTGCACAAATAATGACATTTGCTATTCCATCAAAGAAACTATGTTCAATGAAAAATCAAAAAACAACAACCACCAAAAAAAACCACCCTAAAACAAAAAAACAAAAAACAAAAAAAAAACAAAAAAAAAAAACCCAGCCCCCCCAGAAGCATTAAATATCCTATTTCCATGCATGACTACAGACTTACTGACAACAGGTGGTCCAGGTGATGGGATGAGGTCTAGGTCTTCCTGTCTCTTGTTACCCTCCACACTTAGTTCAACAGTTTGATTCCCGGAGACCTGTGACCTTGACCTCTGAAGATCTGACAGTAAATCCAGTGAATGCCCTACAGGGTGGGCATTTTCTTTATCCAATGCCTCTAACCCCTGAGACGAGCTGGAACTTTCAAGATCAGAAAGGGCATCCACTTGTTTTTCTAGAATCACAAGACTTTTTTCACGAGGTTCAAACTCGAGGTGATCTAAGAATTCTGCCACAGGAGAATGAGGTCGCTGTACCCCCCGCGTGGCTGACATATCCCTCCCGCTGAAGTCGCCACTGGCATACAATTTAGACATACTGTTCTCTATATCCTCCAATGATCCCTGAACAGGAAGCCTCGATTTCTTATCTCCTGGGTCACTGTGTATTTTATCTTCAATTAAATGGCTCATATCTGAAAAATACAAAAAATGCAAACAGCATATTAATACACACAGTATAGTTATGCTGATCCATGCATCAAAGATGATTGATGCAACTAACAAGAATTTTATTTTAGTCCAAAAAAAAAATTTTCAAACCCTGAAATTTTTTTGGGTGAGATTTGAATACCTAAACAGCTGGGATCTCACCTTCCTGAAATGTTTGTCAGCTCTGGGCTTGCCATTGAACAAAGCTAGACTCCCCAGTTAGAATGACAGTTAGATATATATATCAGTGTACCTCATACTAAGCTAAGCTGTTGATATCCAATACGGTCCTTGTCTTTCCTCATCACAACAACCAAACAATTACACGTGCCAAATCAGGCCACATATTGTCATTCCTTTCAACATTAAATGCAGATCAGAGCGAGATGTGGTTTCTATTTATAGTTCACTTCAAAACACACACTATTGTTGTTATTGTCCAATGTGTATCAGCAAAAGTTTTCCGACTCATCTGCTTAACACGGTTATGCTTCCTTACAAAACGTGTATGTACATTGGAAATCATAAAGTATTTGTTTTTAGTATAATGCACCAGACAATGTTTATATGTATCTATTATATTTTAATGATTTCTGTGGATCATAATTATATTCTCATCAATCATATTCTCATCAGAAAGAGAGAAAGAAACCTAGCTCTCACAGAGAGTGAGGGGGATTTAAAGAGAGAGAGAGAGAGAGACAGAGAGAGAGAGAGAGAGATTTTAAGAGTGAGAAAGATTTAAAAAGAGAGAGAGAGAGAGAGAGCGAACCGTGAGTGAGACAGACAGAGAGAGAGTGAGACAGACAGAGAGAGAGTGAGACAGACAGAGAGACAGAGAGAGAGAGAGACAGAGATGAGAGTGAGTGAGCAGACAGAGAGAGAGGAGACAGACAGAGAGAGAGAGACAGAGAAGAAGTGAAACAGACAGACAGACAGAGAGGAGAGAGAGACAGACAGAGAGAGAGAAGAGAGATAGCGGTGGTCTGTGTAGTAGTGTATGACAGTTAAACTGTAAGGATCCTATAACATGATTATATCTAACCTCCAGAGTTAGTGAAATTGTAGTGTTAGACTTCACCTTACTGACTGTTTACAGGTAAGACTTCCATGCTTGCCCCAGGTGTTGATAAGAAAACAGATAATAATTATATGCTTCCACTGTTAATTAGTTATGCCATCATTACAACAAATAGCATGCTTATTTATTTCCTTATGAAAGGAAAATAAGACAAGAGGCCCATGGGCCTCATCGCTCACATCATGAGCACTTTGCTTCATAGAGAAGAGCAGGAAGTTTGGGATATACAATATGTGCCAATATTCAGATGTATGGACTAAAGTTAACCTCTGACATCTTCAATACCCATAAATATGAAAGTAAGGCAGAGACACTAGGATAACATGATGAAATATAGGACTCGGATTTCCCAGTCTGTTATACACCACACTTACATTTCCTACTACTGATGTCTATTCCGGGAACTTAAGACCTATTGAGCTCAGCACTATAATGATCAATACAGTAATCTAATGGATCTCAGGGGCTTTAGGTACCAGTGTTTATTGTCTATACAGCAGAGCATCAAATCACATAGACTTCAGTCTGAGAGTCAATCTCAAATCATTAATTCTAAACTGAATTACCTGCATGCTATATAGAAAAGTCCAGTAGAAACCGCTGAAATTGGTTAGAAATCAGAGGAACCGCTAAAATTACTACAGTACTCGCAACGTTATTCTTGACATTTCTATCTGTTACTGCGTGATAATCCTATCGATATCGTGCGTGTATCCTATCGTATCGTGCAGTGTATTCCTATTCGTATCGTGTATAAGGTTTTCCGTTTTCTATCGTGTTTTCCGTTTATCAGGTCTATCGTGTATTCGTGTTTTGCGTGTATCGGTTTTCCGTTATATCGTATCGTGTTTATCTTCGGAAAACTATCCGGGATCCTAATTTTAAATCTAAGAAAAAAAGTTACGATACTTTCCGAAAGCTTCATTCGTTTTGTTTAAGAAAGCTATTTTTAGGAATCGAGGAAAGACAAAAACAGTAAAGCTGGCTATTTATAAAGAATGCAATAAATAAATCTTTTGTCTGCCCAAGATGGTGAAAATCTATCAGAACAATATCATTCTAAGACTGGGAGTTGCCGTGGTTCGTCAAACAAATCAAGGGTCCACAGTAATTAAAACCCGAAAGTTCCTGAGTGGACAGTTGGCTGTCTAGTAACAATGAATAATTATATTTTGTAATTAAGTCTACTAGAGAAATAGGAAATTCCAATTTGAAAGACACCCCCCCTCCCTCCTCCTGTAAATTACATTCCTCTTTGTATACGACGTAATAAAGGCTATTTTAATTTCCCCCAATTTTTCGCATTTGTATTCTACTTTGCATGTGAATATACCTGTAATGTACCAACTATACGCTGAAACTTGTGCGCTCCTTGTATCAGGTATTGTGTATTACCCGTGTTTTGATAGCAAACATTCGCAGCGACATCGATCCGGATTTCCAACCTTTAGAAAGATTAAATTTTAAAAAGCACGAGAGTGGTTGCATCTCCCAAAAATCGGGTCATTTGGCGCGGACTTAGTGCTGTCATCGTGTTTCCTTATTTGTACATGTACATACATGTGGCATCGTGCCGATAGTATATTGGAAAGTTTTACATGGGTCATATATGCCGGTTTTGATATTCAATATTTTTTAAAAGCCGCTTTTTGTTCCATTGTGTCTAATTTGTTTGTTATCAGAATACCAATTTACATGAATATTTAATTTCTTATGAATATTAGATACAGTATTACTCATAGTGCGGGATCTATCGTATCAAGACAGCGTAACGTGCAGCGAAAAACAGTTGAATGAGCGGTGAATTTCACTACAACACTCTTTGCCACAGACAAAATATTACTTGATTTTATTTCACATCCCAGTCTTGATACGATATTAAGAATTAATTTTTTCTTAAAATAATATTCAGCCTGGCTAAATTTCAGTCACAATCACATGTACATATTTACTTTACATTACCAGATGATGGACACTAGAAAAAGAGAACTTGTGAACACAATGCAAACGTTATACCCGAGACGTATATATCAATTAGAATTATTTTTATATTAAAAACACGCCCAACATCCACTGTTTAAGATATCTTGCATGCATCTCTCAATCAAATGACAAGAATCGACACCCCTCCCCCTTTCTAGTCCGCCATTTGGATTCAATTTACACATACAGGTATCCGAAAGAGAAAGGGGGAAACCGGGCTAATTTTGTTGATTAATGTACAAAATAAAAGGAGGGGTATAATTAAAGTGGGAAAGTTGTCTAAGTCGTTGATTTATTGAACGTTTACAAAAAGCTATAGGGCTTAATAATACACACACCAGTTCCAACACCTATATTACGCAGTCAACGGAATACAATATTCAGTGAAAGATGTGACCTTTTTAATACTACGTGTTCCAGTTTTCACTTCAAGAAAATCGTCTGTATGGTTTGTCTGAAGTTAAAATCTTTATTTATTAATACCTAAAATCACCAGCTCCAAATGAATATGCTACGCTTGCGGGGTCTTCGTTTAGTAATTGTAAGCAGATAAAATGCAGATTGCTTAGAAATTATAAATGCATTTCCATCTAAACGCCCTGACAAAAAATTTTATTTGCTAATGGTTTATATGTTTTACATGTACATGTGTACGATGAAGAATCAACCATACGCTTTTTATTCTACAGGTGGGTAAAGCTTTATGTTATATATGTCTCTGGTCTGAGTCGATCAATGCTCATATTTAATTAAAATTCGCAGTTGGAATTTAAGAAAAAAAATATTGATCTTGTAAAATTATTACAGAAAAATGTATCGTCATTAGTTATGCACATACATGTACATGCATTCCTTTTCAATTAGAAATTTCTTTAGGATATACGTGTTATGTATATATAAGGGATATTGAAACCCTTGAATGTTATTTTCAAATAAAAGAATGTGCAATTTTAGTTGTAGTAATGCAAATTTCGTTCCGTCTAAATTGCTTCTAAATTTACAACATTTCTATCAGGTTTTCCGTTTATCGTGAAGATCGTTATCGGGTTTTGCGTTTATCAGGTCTATCGTGAACATCGTTTATCAGTTTTTCCGTTAATCAGGTTTTGCGTTTTATCCTATCGTATCGTGCGTGTATCCTATCGTATCGTGCGTGAATCCTATCCTATCGTGCGTGTATCGTGTCTATCGTGTATCCATGTTCAAGAATAACGTTGCGGGTACTGTATGATCACGAATTCTACAAAATTTATAGCTCTAAAATCATGACCAACATAACAAGGCAGTGGGTACAAAATGCTTATCATTTCTTACATGTATGTACACTGCTAGACATGTCTATTCCATGAATACCAGCTTGTGCAACCACCCAAAATATAGAAGTCTATTCCATGAATACCAGCTTGTGCAACCACCCAAAATATAGAAGAACACAAGAGTATCGGAGAATAATACAGCACAATGCAGAACAGGAAAATCATTATAGATTTCATCAACCCTTGGGACTATAGTGATACTCAGGTGAGTGTTAAGCAGGGGTTCAAAATTCCTCAAGCCCGATGTCTGGGACTAACTAATTCCAGATTCAGACTTGGCATTTAGATTCGCCAAAAGTCCAGGGACTTGGCATTATTATTGTTTTGGTTTTTTTTTTAAAAGTGAAATAAAATTTGTAAAATCTAAAATTGAATAACATCTTCTGCTTATAGTTGATTAAAAAATGTGTAATTTTGTGGGTTTACACACACAGCAGCTTCACGAGCTTTCTGAAAATGCAAACCATCTATTTATTGTACATTACGGTATGACTTGCTTTTACTCAATTCCACATGCAATCCATGTATTTATTGTACATTACAGTATGACCTGCTTTTACTCAATTCCACATGCTTCCTCCATGTGTAACTGACAAACCTTCATCGCGGTGATCGCCATGAGTTTGTTAAAATAGGTGTTATGTACCGGTATGTGGACTTTGACATTTTTCTGAATTCTTGGACTTGCCTAAACTCACCCTTTAAGTCCCAGACTTGACCATCATAAACATTTTTTGAACCCCAAGTTAAGGTTGTGGTCCTCTTGTTATTTTTAGCATAATCTTGATCCCCATTAAAATCCCACTCACCAAATGTGCTCATCATGGTTAAATTAATGTTCTTGGCTGGACAGACTGCTATTTTGTACACAGCTTATCTGTCACTTCCTAATCATACATTATTCATCCTACAATTGTTTACTGTTTATTCAGCATTTGTGCATGTGCATGATGTTGATAATTTCGTTACTTATACAGAATAGCCAATTCAACCTTTGACCTCGGAATCGCTCCATATTTGGTAACGACCATGCGGACAGGTGACACTACAAAACCGGATCCAACTAGTTTGCAACAAACATGCATTTATTGGATGATAAATGCAATGTTAATTTCAAAGGAAATATAAGAGAAAAGATTCAGTGAATGTTAATATATATCATCTCCCCATTGGAGGTAAGCATGATCCATCATATGAACAAACTGGAATCCCCTTTACCGAAGGAAAATTTGTGCCAAGTTTGATTGAAATTGGTCCCGTGGTTCTTGAAAAGATATATTTTTTAAAAAAAATGCAATAAAATTTTCAAATTCTCATTTACATCCACCTCAAAAAGGGTGCATAAACATTTATAAATATGAAGAAAGGGGTCACTACTAGATAAACACTTCCTTACTCACCTCTGTTCGTCATAACGGGAGAACTGAGCACCCCTGATGACATGACCTTCTCCACTAGGTAGTCAGACGCTGATTTTGTGACACGGTTTGGGGATAACTTTGGTGAATCCCCCGATGACCGGACCCCCTCCACTAGGTAGTCAGACGGTGATTTCGGAACACGGTTCGGGGATAGCTTTGGTGATTCCCCTGACGACAGGACCTCCCCTATTAGGTAGTCAGACGGTGATCGTAGAACACGGTTCGGGGATAGCTTTGGTGATTCCCCCGATGACCGGACCTCCCCCATTAGGTAGTTGGAAGGTGATCGTAGAACACGGTTCGGGGATAGCGTTGGGGATTCCCCAAACATCTCGTCCACTAACACGTCAGAGAGAGATTTCCGGTCCCTGTGTTGTACACCCTCACGGTTAATGTCCATGTCTGATACACTTGTGGGGGTTCTATCACAGTATCGAGAGGGCTCGTTTATCACATTAAACAGATCATCATGTTGCCTTGGTGTTGAATCAGTGCTGGAATTTTTTGAAACATTCAATCCTAGAGCTGATCGGTCTCTTTGCACCAACGTTGACTGGTCTTTGGAAATTCCATCGTTATCATCATCGAATGAAACATCCAGCTTCAGGTTCAATGCCTTTAGACCTGGTAATTCATAAAAACAATCCACTATTTTACATGATACAATTTTAACAAGCAAAATGGATGCACTGCTCCAGCACCAGATGAGTTTCAGGATTGGAATTTCTCCAGAATTGATTTCATGAATCAAATTACTTCATTATTGCCAAAGGGGGGGAAATCTCTGTAATACAAAATTAAGATAATGCTGTGTATGAAACATGAACCACAGCCTGTCTGTACAAGGCCTCAAAGACATAATTATCTAATTGTCAGTGGCCACCATATCATTATTCTTCCATGTACACGTGGCCTACGGGTCACAACACTCACCCGAGTCACTTAATCTCATCTTCTAAGCTATATACAAGAGGCCCATGGGCCACATTGCTACCTGAGCACAGCTGCTTCACTAAGAAGAGCAGTAGTTTGGGATTTAGAATGTACCACTGTGGACTAAATCTAACCTATGTCGGGTGGAGGCATTATTGAACCAACTTAAATCTACTCCATATCAGGAAGCTTTCAGGTACACATCCACTCTTCTGGTCAATGAAAAAGATTTTTAAAGAATTTCTCTTATTACATGTATCTGCATGTAAAACTTTGATCCCCTATTGGGGCCCCATCATACCCCCGGGGGTCATGATTTGAACAAACTTGAATCTCCTCTATATCAGGAAGCTTCCATATAAATTTCATCTTCCTGGCCCAGTGGTTCTTGTGAAGAAGATTTTTAAAGATTTTTCCTATATAATCATATGTAAAACTTTGATCCCCTATTAGGACCCCATCGTAGCCCCGGGGGTCATGATTTGAACAAACTTGAATCTCTTCTATTTCATGAAGCTTCCATATAAATTTCAGCTTTCCCGGCCCAGTGGTTCTTGAGAAAAAGATTTTAAAAGATTTTCCCTATATAATCATATGTAAAACTTTGATCCCCTATTGGGGCCCCATAGTACCCCCGGGGTCTGATTTGAACAAACTTGAATCTCCTCTATATCAGGAAGCTTCCATATAAATGTCAGCTTTCCTGGCCCAGTGGTTCTTGAGAAGAAGATTTTTGAAGATTTTCCCTTATATTAATTCATATGTAAACTTTGATCCCCTAATGGGGCCCCATCGTACCCCCGGGAATCATGATTTGAAACAAACTTGAATCTCCTCTATATAAGAAGCTTCCATATAAATTTCAGCTTTCCTGGCCCATTGGTTCTTGAGAAGAAGATTTTTAAAGATTTTCCCTATATAATCATATGTAAAACTTTGATCCCCTATTGGGGCCCCATTGTACCCCCGGGGTCGTGATTTGAACAAACTTGAATCTCCTCTATATCAGGAAATTCCATATAAATTTCAGCTTTCCTGGCCCAGTGGTTCTTAAGAAGAAGATTTTTAAAGAATTTTCCTATATAATCACATGTCAAACTTTGATCCCCTATTGTGGCCCCATCTTACCCCCGGGGGTCATGATTTGAACAAACTTGAATCTCCACTATATCAGGAAGCTTTCATATAAATTTCAGCTTTTCTGGCCCAGTGGTTCTTGAGAAGAAGATTTTTAAATGACACCACCCTTATTTGCATTTTCGTGATTATCTCCCCTTTGATGAGGGCCTGGTCCTTCATTTGAACAAACTTGAAGCCCCTTTTTCTAAGGATGATGTGCTACCAAGTTTGGTTGAATTTGGCCCAGCGGTTCTTGAGAAGAAGTCGAAAATGTCAAAAGTTAACAGACAGACGGACGGACGGACAGACGGACAGACAGACAGACGACGGACAAAAGGCGATCAGAAAGCTCACGTGTGAGCCTTTCGGCTCAGGTGAGCTAATAAGGAAGCTTTCATGTCAAATGTGGTTTTCTGTTTCCATGGTTTTAAGACAAAAAGATTCTAAAACACTCCATCTACACTGTTTCTCATTTATAATAGGAAAGTAGGGTTGAAATGGTAAAAGCACCTTCAGTGTAGATTAGATACGGATTGCTTTAGTCTTCAATTCAATTATTTTCTATTCCACAAAAACATACAATGAATTAATTTATCAATAAAGGAACTGTTTTAGAAACCTATATATATATATATATATATATATATATATATTATATGCCCCCTCATGGGAATATTGATAAGGATCAACTTTACATAAGAGTATCTTTAGTGACTGAAAAATATCAGCTACCTACTAGTCTGGGCCAACGACAATACTAATTAAGTTCGATCTCTCAAGATCCTGAACAGACATTTCCAAATAACCAGTCATTAAGTTATGACCTTTGACCTTATGACTTGAAAGCCATTAGGGTCATATACCTTTTTGTGGTACCAATGCAACAAGTTATTAAGAGAAAAATTCATCAAAGACAGAAATGGCAGGGTCGCTGTATATATGTTGATTTCTATTTTGTTGAATGAAGTACATGAATAAAATTACACCAAACGTTCTAATGGCTTTATAGGATGCTTTATTAAATACTGACAATAAAACAAGATGTGTTTGTGAAACACTGAATGCCAGTGAATTTGGCTTACCAAAGGATTATGAAAAATATATCCTTACCATTCAAAAGTTATGGCCAATGTTTAAGAGTTATTGAAAAGTAGGTCAAACTTCAAGTCCAGGTCAGGAGGTCACAAATGTTGGTACCAGTTGGAAAGGGACACACATGTGAAATATGAAAGTCCCATCACTTGCCATTCAAAATATATGGCCAAAGTTAAAGTCTTTGAAAAGTAAGTCAAACTTCAAGGTCAAGGTCAGGAGGTCAAAATTTGTTGTACCAGTAGAAAGGGCTTGTCATAACTAACACACATGTGTAATATGAAAGTCCCACCACTTGTCATTAAAAAAGTTATGGCCAATGTTTTGAAAAGTAAGTCAAACTTCAAGGTCAGGAGGTCAAAATTTGTGGTACCAGTAGGAAGGGCTTCTCATAAGTAATACACATGTGTAATATGAAAGTCCCATCTCTTGCCATTCACAAGTTATGGCCAATGTTAAAGTTTTTGAAAAGTAGGTCAAACTTCAAGGTCAAGAATTCGAAATGGAAATTATATTGCTACTTTAATGTCCAGTGAGCTTGACCTTTGACCTTTTGAACCCATTGATAGTAAACATCTTTAACTCATGGACAATTCATTTGTATGACATGGTGATTGTAGGCGGAAAGTATAATGCTCTACAGCTCCCAAATCATATTGGTTCTTCCATGTCCAGTGCACTTGACTGTTCACCTTTTGACCCTACATTTGATAGGGAAAATATTCATCCCATGGGTAGTTCATATGTATGATATGGTAACTAGGCTGCACAGATAATCCTCTAGAGCACAGCAATCACATTGCTACTTCGATGTCCAGTGCGCTTGACCTTTTAATCCAAAATTCGATAGGGAACATCATCACCCCATGGGTAGTCTATATGCATAATATGGTGAAACTAGGTGGAAAAGATAACACTTTAGAGCCAGAAACCATTTTGCTACTTCCGTGTCCAGTGTGCTTGATTTTTTGACCCCAAAATCAATAGAAAACATCTACATCCAATAAGTAGTCCATATGTATGATATGGTGAACTGACTCTAAGTGGAAAGGATAACACTTAAAAGCCCGGAAACCATTTTGCTAGTTCCATGTCCAGTGCGCTTGGCCTTTGACCTTTGACCCAAAACTTGATAGGGAACATTTTCCTTCCATGGGTAGTCCATGTGAGGAATAAGATTACTCTAGGTGGAAAGGATAACACTTTAGAGCCCGGAAACCATTGTGTCTACAGACGGACGGACAACCCGATTCCATTATTCCTCCCCCCCCCCCCCCCCCCCCCTTCATTGCGGGGGGAATAAAAAGTTGTTATTTACTCTCTATAGAGGCAACCTTTGCACCAAGTTTGGTAAAATTCTCTAGAGTTCTTTAGATATTGAGCAATCAAGCCTTGGTCTACAGACCGACAGGTGCGAAACAATATGCTCCTCCTTTTTAAAGGGAGGCATAATTATTCAACGAGAACCAAATAGCAATCCGACCAGGATATTCTTATGCTGTATTTATCTACCAAGTTTCTGTTTGATATGTACATCTGTAGCAAAGATAACGAGTAGAAACTTAAATATGACGGAATAGTGGAAAACGGTAACAGTACATCCTGGCCATTTCAGGGGGGGGGTGGATGGGGGGGGGGGGGGAAGAGAGAGAGAGAGAGAAACATGGAACATAAACATTGAGGCCTTGGGCCTAGAATTAAAATTGTGTTTGTTTGCGGTTTCGACGACCTAGTAAAATTCGTTCGGGACGGAAAATCTTTTATTTTATTACCAGGTGATATTTTTATTCATTTTCTTTTGCGACCGATCCCGAAAATCTTATATTCTGCATTTACCGTCGTCAAAACATTTTTTATCGAAATTCTATTTTTTCCCGATAGAGGACTAAGTACTCCTAGTTTCTGGACTTGGCCGCACGCAGCTTCCAGAGCCTACGAGGCACTATCCGAATACATATATACCAATCGCAGCGACTGATAAATAAACGTGTCTTATCATTACAAAAGTATCATTTTAATATAAACGTTGCCATAGTTTTCTAAAGTAAATGAATTGAAATTTGCAATTTAGTACGAAATTTAGCATTAAAGGGGAGAGGTTGAAGGAAGGATCGTAAAAGAGATCAGGAATTCACTTATATCTTTTACGCGGGACAAAAAACCATGGATTCCAGACCACACACAACTTGATCCTGATCAGAGATTGGAGCAATTCAGGTAATGAATTATAACCAGATCAAGTCGACTGCCACCTTCGTCAATTTTAAAGATCATGCATTATACATGTATGTCCAATTAGCCAACTGGTTATAGAAAATATAGAATACGCAGAATAAAATATTTGCTTCCAAAAAAACGCAATCAACCCTGCAGTAATGGATCCAAAACGTCCAGTTATGCGTAAGGATTTGGTACTTTATTGCACAATAATGATGTTTATTTTCATTTTTATTCGCTTTTGTAACGTAAAACTATTGTGCATATTCAGATTTCGTGGGACGATACTATTAATTCCCCCCTCCCCCCCCCCCCAAACATAGTGGATGAATGCGGGAGCCGTTAAATTTCTTCGAACACATGAACTCATTTTTAAGGAGAGGAAGAGAAGAGTAGAGAGAGAGAGGAGAGAGAGAGAGAGAGCAGAGAGAGAAGAAGAGAGAGAGAGAGAGAGAGAATAAATATGTTTGAGGAAACCCCTAACAACACTGTGAAAGAAGAAAATGAAAACGCAATGATTTCCATTTCAGTTTTGTTGGTAGACAAAATACCGAGCTACATCTTTAAAAATACGTTCATAGTTATCACCAGTCCGTGCCTATCATCAATCACAACAGATGCCTTGCTTCAATGACCACTTGATTGTTGAAATGGTTCGGAAATGAACATCACTGAATCGGTGCCGAACTATAAGCGTAGTGCAACCGAAATATTTTTTTGTTAACTTCACCAAAGCTTTCAAACAAGCACTGCCACTTTGCTGCAACTTAAAATATACACGCACGTTGGAAATGTTCATAGAGTTATGAATAACAACACACGGGATGATCAATCGCATGCATATCAACCATAGTAAAACCCGTAAAGATCAAACGAAATAAATTTCTTTATCGAAATAAGTGCAGGCCAAAATCTGCAGAGGCGAAACAATAATTCATTTTTACCTTGCCCTGTAAGTTACTTTATATTATACCAACATTCATGTTGAATATTAAGCTGCCTACCGCTTGTTTTAAAGAAAGTTTTATGTTTACTGCTTATAGTTTATTCAGTAAGTGCGCGAAATATAGCGAACAATAAATAAATCACAATAATTTTTCGACACTGAACTGTACTCACGATTTTTTTAAATATGGGTACTAGTAGTATATGGCGCGACCAAATGTTTTTAGGATAAATATGACAGACAAGCAATTATAATTGACACGAAGAAAATACACTTTTTTCTTCTCAAAGAATATAGTTTTTTTTATACTGAGTTACACATGTTCCATTGATTTGCACGCTACAGTACTAGTAATTACATTTACTATATATGTAAGCATACAAACTGCCGTGATAACAAGTGTTGCGACGTCAAAAAACGGTCATTGGTGACTTAAACTTTGGACCAGAAAATTAAGTTTTATGGTTTGTGCGTACCCCCCCCCCCTCCACTTTCTAAGTTGAAATTGCTCACAAAACACAATAATTATACGATATATTTGCAAGTTTAAAGATAAAAACAATAGTAATAAATGTATTTTATATATAAACGTAAGCAGTACAGACAAAAACTAATATCATTATACAAATAATATAAAATATTTATCGACCCTACCTACCCAGAGAAAAATAAGGCCTACTGAAGTTATTTTTTTGGCTTAGAAAAATAAAATATTTTAGCCTACCTACCGACCCTACGTCCGTAAATCGGGTCGGAAAAGAGAGCAAACAAACAATTTTTTAATTTATGCCTTGTTATTAAAGTTTGTCACAAATTTTTCATAGTTATTAGGCACCATAATCAGCCCTCCCCCACCCACCCACCCCCCCAACAAAACTTTCAAATACAATCGACTTTGAACATATTCAATGCCAAAACTCTATTCATCTATTCAATCAATATAAGCTCTACACTGTTTCCTTTAGATACTTAGTACATTTCCACAAATTCTTCATAGTTAGGCACCATACACCCCCCCCCCCCCCCCCCCCCCCCCCCCCCCCCCCCCCCCCCCCCCCCCCCCCCCCCCCCGCCACTGCTACAGAACTCGTACCTGTATGTCCAGTCGCCGGCTGCTTCCTCATGGACTTTGTGGGCGTGGACTGTAACTGACCCCTTACGTCCACCACCCGGGGCTTAGTCCTGTCTACATGTCCTCTAGAATTGCTGACGTCCACTACCCGGGGCTTGGACCTGTCTACATGTCCTCTAGAACTACTTTTCTGGTTCATGGCCAGCTTTCTGGGTAGCTTCGTTGAACTAATAACAAAGAACCGTACAACAGTGATCATTTCCTGACCTATTTGTCATACTTTGATATCGATGCATAAAATATTGCTACTATAATAATTATTATAAAACTAAGGAGTACCAGCTTGTTTTAAATCAGTAAACAGTTTCATTATATATCAGTGTAGTTTTGATGCCACAATAAAATTATTCACATTTGTTAAAATTTCAAGTATGCTATTTTATTTCAGTTCTTTAGTTGAAAACTATACAGTGTTAAAAGATAGATTCTTCTCAAATTCATGTACAGTTCTCATATTCAAATACAATTTTTTGGTACCGGAGGAACTTAAAATTCCATTGGATGTAATTACCAGTGTTATTTGACCTAATCTGCAGCACAAACACTATAATTGTATATGAACCTATTGCTGTCTTTTTACAAAATTAAGTCCATAGGAATGAATGCCCCCCCCCCCCCCGGTCCATGTGACTTCTGGGAAGAATGCCATTAATACATTTCAATTACTCTGATCCTCGGTCACATTTCAAAATGTTTTTGAAAGACTTGACCTTGAAGCCTGCTATGATTCGTCTACAAACTTTTTGAGGAATTCTGCTACAAATTTAGCTTTCAAATTAAAATCAACCATTGTCAAGTAATGCTACCCGTTGACAGAGATACCACGACCCTGGGTCACATACTTTTTACTCTCAGAAGGAAATATTTTTGTTTTTTCAACTTTTCTTGGCCAATCAGATTTGAGTATTTTACATGAATTTCAAAGTATAATTATAAATCAGAGCCTTTAATTGACTTTATCACTGACTGCAGCGCCATCAACATCAACGTGAATGATTTCAAGAAAAGAACATGACGGTACAGCAGCTAGGCTTGGTATAAACAATCATGATTTTTTCTATTTTTTAGCCCATTTGTCAGACGAACAGTTTAATGAAAAGCCATGCCAATCCAATGGGAAAACTCATGTCTGTATGAAAGCTAATTAAAGCTTAGGTTCTATAGTTATTGCGGCTTATTGACTAAAGCTTAGGTTCTATAGTTATTGTGGCTTATTGACTTACAGTAAAGCTCAGACTGATTAAAACCAGATCTTCAATCTGCTCTGATATTACAAAGATCTGTAGACAGCCCAAAAAGGGTCATATTACAATGAACTTAAGATAAACCAATCAAATCATCACTAGCAAAATCACTGGCGGTCGGAATATGTGACAGTCAGTCCCGAAGTGTTCCGGGTAATCACTGACGTTATCGTACATGCTTAATTTATCATGTAATAGGTTTGATTGGTTCTTATAGAAGCATTTGATCGGAGGACTTGAGGTCATCAAATGCTGACCTGACCCTATACAGGATGCCATCAGATCTTTGTTATCAGCTAGCGATATCAACATATCAGCGAGGATCAAACATCTGGTTTTAATCAGATTGAGTAAAGCTTATTGATATAGTGCTCATCTTAAACTACATAACATACAAGTTCGAAATTCCTATAAATATCTAGTAGAGGCATGGTATCTATTTACTAACAAGATAACTAATAGCCCCAAATAGCTTGTCAAAAGGAATATACATGTGACAAAATACATCCTTAAAACATGGGTCCTCCCCCCCCCCCCCCCAAGGTTGTCAATCACAATTTTTTTTTTGAAAAATAGGGCACCGCCAAACTGGGACATGATATGACCCAGCGACCCTAACTCCTTTAACAAATATCGGACAGCATTCCCATGTAATATCCACATCATGACCTTTCTTTGTACCAAGTATCATCAAAATACTCCCAAGGGTTTAGGAAGATTTGCAATGACGAAGTATTTTGCAAGAAAAACCTAAGTCCAAGGGCCCTAACTCTTTAAAAAACATCGGATAGCATTCCCCTTGCAATATGCACATCTCCACATTGTGATCTTTCTTTGTACCAAGTTTCATCCAAATCTCCCCAAGGGTTTAGGAGGAGTTGCGAAGACAAAGTGTTTTGCATGGAAAATCCCAAGTCCAAGGGCCCCAACTCCTTCAAAAAACATCAGACAGCACTCTCCTTGCAATGTGCCTATCACATTATGATCTTTCTTTGAACCAAGTTTCATCCAAATAAAAATATTTTTTTTCTTGAATGTAAAATTATGCTTCTTGAGAGCTAAAATGAAACTTCAATTCACGATGACCCAGTGCCTGAGGGTGAAGCACCCAAAAATCAACTCTGTTTCTTTTTATACTCAACAAATTTACCCTAATCAATTAAACAATAAAATGCTTTCTTTATTGGTTTATTGGGTGATGAAGGAAACTAGCATTGCAGATAAAATTCATAACCCGCGTTAGCGGGTTATGAAATTTTTTTCTGCAATGATAGTTTCCTTCATCATCCAATAAACCAACAAAGAAAGCATTTTATTGTTTATATTTATATTTTTATGCATTTTCTAAACATATAAATTAGATTAAAAGCTCTAAAATATCATATGTTGATCATTTCGTTACTTTAAATGGAACAGCCAATTCAACCTTTGACCCCAGAATCGCTCCATATTTGGTAATGACCATGCGAACATGTGACACTTCAAAACCGGATCCAACTGGTTTGCAACAAACATGCATTTATTGGATGATAAATGCAATGTCAATTTCAAAGGAAATATAAGAGAAAAGATTCAGTGAATGTAAATATTTCATCATAAAAGATCTTGTTTTGATAAAGACTTACACAGCAGGTCTTTCTGTCTGTGAAATGCGAGGGCTGTTGTTGAAGAGTTTGACACGGTTAACTCTCATTGAAATATCCTCAGATATCCTGGCCACAGCCTCAGGTGTGGGATCTAAAATCCAATTAACAGACTTCAATTAATGACAGTCAAATAACCTAAGAGCAAGACACCACATCATTACAGGGAGGGAAAAAACAATACATAGTGAAATTAACAGTGACACAGCAAGGCTTACTTCCAAATGAGAAGTTTTGATGAAGATTTACGTACATTCCTGTGGGGTGAGGGTGACGAGGGGGTCCGCTGATTGTCTCCCGTGAGTGTTTGGTGCTGGCGAGAAAGAGACATCAGGTGTGGGCTCCATCAATCCTAGTCCAACTGCCTACAAGAGAACTCTTCAGTGTCGGAAACCACATTCAGTATTCCATATACACATGTACTGGAATGAAAGTATTGTATCCCATATTCCATTTCAAAATTACGTCTGTTTTCTGGATTGTATTCATCAAAAAGATACCTTTTTTCTCAAAGTAACAGATATATTAGAAATGCAATATTATCTTACAAGTGTGGGTACCTAAGTTCACATGAATGAGGTCTAAATAAATCAAAGTTAATTGAATTCAAAATTTATTCTGGCAAATTCTTTCTGTGACTGAAAATTGAAAAGCATTACATACAAAGTGTTGCTTTCCTCGAAACTGATGAACACGTTCACAAACAGCACATTAAACAACATGAAATTTTACATCAGCAGTTAATTTCATATCTCCACTTCTACTACTGGAGATAACCTCATAAATCCACTGAAAGCGAACCATCTACCAGAATACCAAAGGAAGGAATTCAATCTGTAGTAATTAGAACCATCTACCAGACTACGAAACGGGAAGTAATTCATCTGTAGTAATTAGAACCATCTATCAGACTAACCAAAAGGGAAGTAATTTCAATCTGTAGTAATTAGAACCATCTACAGACTACCAAGGGAAGTAATTCAATTGTAGTAATTAGACCATCTACCAGACTACAAGGGAAGTAATTCAATCTGTAGTAATTAGACCATCTACCAGACTACCAAGGGAAGTAATTCAATCTGTAGTAATTAAGAACCATCTACCAGACTACCAAGGGAAGTAATTCAATCTGTAGTAATTAGAACCATCTACCAGACTACCAAGGGAAGTAATTCAATCTGTAGTAATTAGAACCATCTACCAGAATACCAAGGGAAGTAATTCAATCTGTAGTAATTAGAACCATCTACCAGACTACCAAGGGAAGTCAATTTCATCTGTAAGTGAATTAGATTCTTATGACCAAAAGCATCGATATTCATAAAAATGCTTTTTAATGTTTACTCTGTTCCTTTAATATTTACAAACATTACTTAGCAACACTGAAAATCACCTTGACAACATGTATACATGAAATACAAAAAATAGCAAATAGACACTTTAATCAGTGTCAGAGCATTCACCAACAATAAAACATCTATGTACACTGTAGAACATGCAAATATAGAATGAGATACAGCATTCTAAACAAAATGGCCCGACACTAAAACTTCAATCAGGTTAAAAGTTGGTCAGTATCTTAGTGAAATTAGAACCATGTTCAATGCTTTACTTTTTTTCTTTTGAGCTGTCTGTCTGATGGAATACAATTCAATACTTAACAAAAATGGATTAAACAAAACTATCAATTGTAGTCGTTTATTGTGCTAAAATTTGTTTGTGTTTATTTCAAGATAATTAAATTTTGCACACGGTCTCCCTATCTGTTCTATTACAATTGTTCAGGTTTATATCCCTGTAAACCAAAATTTACGGTTCATATCGTATAGACTTCGTACATCACAATTCTAAACATCACAGAAAAATGATCGAAGCGTTATCATGACATCAGTTGAAGCTAAGTCGCAGTTCTACACGTCGCAGACATTTGATCAAGGCGCTATTATGACGTCAGTTGATGCTAATTCCTACGACATGAACTTTGACATTTGTTTTGTCATTCAAGAACTTCGAAATAAAGCCTATGACTTCAAAATAGTCATTGGAAATTTAATTAACAGAAATGACTATTATAATTTTCAAGTTTTAACAGAGATTGAACCAATGTTGCTTATTTGCAAACATAATATAATCCGCTATGCAGATTATATAGTTTGCAAATAGGCAACATCAGTTCAATCTCCGGTACGGCGGATAATATTATGTTTGCAATAAGCAACATTGGTTCAATCTCCGGTAAACTTGAAAATTGTACAGTCATTTCATAATTAAGCTTTACAAAAATATCCCAGTTTAGCAAAACTGAGCAATGTCTGGTAACCTTTCTACTTTTATTATACCATGAGCCCTGGAGAGATTTTCAATTTTTACTTAGACCGATACAGGACTTAAAAGGACTGATTCACAATTTTCCCCGAATTGTTTTGTATTGTTAATGATCAAAATCTACAGTCTAACATGTTTAAAAAGGTTTCACAAAAATATCAAGGTTGTACATCATTACAGAGCCTCACTAAAGAAGGTTAATTACTTACTGTGCAAACAAAGAATGAGTTTGTTGTTGATATTGTTTACAAAGTGTTTAAAATGTATGTTTATCAAAGTACGTTCATACTACCTCACATTTCAAGTATTCTTATGGAAAAACATATCTTCTTATGGAAAAACATATGATTTATGTCTGTAAAATTAGGATAATTTAAATTACACAATTTAAAACATTTCACTAGTTTGTTTATAAACAAAAACGAGTCATAGACTTGGGCCTTATAAAACAGAGTTAAGGCTATTTAAAATATTGTTCCAAATTTTAATTGTCATCTATATGTAGATGAGTAATATTTTTAATCTTCAACTCCAAAAATGGATTATACAAGAACAAGTCCTTTTAATAAGTATGACTATGCTAACGAAACAATTAGATCCAAGTTATACAGGATAATTATCAAATGTCCTTGACAACATTTTTTATACATCATAAACACACAAAATAATTTACTTTGTTATAGCTTTTTAATAATAATCTCTTTGTTTCAATAACAATAACTATAACCCAAACAGAATGTTTTAGCATGCATGCAAAGTCTGTACTCTGTACTAGTCTTTATTTACAGCCTGGTAATTATCTAATAACATACTGTTGTCCGGAGGAGTGTGGGCGTGTTGGTCATCGCTTGCTCTACTTCTGTCCGGAGTTGGTCCACTGACCGCTTCAGTTCCGGCAGGGCTCCCTCGATCTCCCTCTGTAGACTCTGGCTGGCCACCAATAAGCTGTGGTTTTTATGGGCCAGCGAAGTGATCCTCTCAATGTCTTCAGTAAAATCTGGCACACCACCTATCAAAAAGAAAGTAGGTGATATTTTACGAGAATTTAGTGAATACAAAGTTGACACTGTATACCTTCGTAGACTTTTCTATTCTATGAGTATATTCAGTGATTGACCACTGTGCCTTTTCTACATGTAGTTTTAACATGTAGTCATAATGCTCCTTAGAAGAAAGAATGGGGTTTATTTTTTTTTTTATTTCTAAACATTAATTTTACATAAACTTAGGATTTGAATGTAAAGCTGTCAACTCAAGTTTCTGGGTGAATCAGAGTTACTGCCCTTTATACAGAACATATCAACAGAAGATATTATGACCAATGTGGTCAATATTGTTATTGTATTATGATACAAAGTAATGACTGTTATGCTGCAGTACTAGTAGTGAAACATACCCTAATATATAACACAACACCCCCCCCCCTCCCCCAAAAAAAGAGCTATGAAACACTTTTCTGTGATCCACAGAAAATTGAAAGAAAATATTAGATCCCTGGGTCAGAACATTGTGAACATTATACAAATATTGACTGGGGTTGAGGGCAACATTGATTATGTTAGTCCCAAGGGATGAAATACTGCCTGACGCGGAGCGGAGGGCAATATGTTCCTCCCGAGGGACTAACATAATCAATGTTGCCCGAAAACACAGTCAATAATTGTTTTGTTATATGAAAAACAAAACGACTCCATATAAACAGAGTTTTTGAAATCAGCTGGTCTTACCGGCAAAATCGGTAAAAATATTTTAAACAGTCCCGGGTGAATTTTTCGTCCAACAAGCGGTCCATAGACCAAGTGAAATTTTAACGATCAATTTTGAACTTTCACCTCTGTACATGCATTGGACTTTTGAATTTTAGTTGTGATATCGATCAGAAGGTGATTTAAATCTGCTGATATTACAGATCAATAAGATCGCAAAGCGCTTTAATAGACTTGGATATAAAGTATACCAGCTGATTGGAACACGAGGAATTTCCTGTTACATCATTTTTAAACGAAAGATATTTCGAATTGTAAACGAATGGAGGTACCTGCTGATAAAACAACTTTTGTTAAGTGAATTCGATGTCGTATTCCTGCAATATATACAGATGCATACTGGTCAGTGTATGATTATAATGGAAAATTCGACGTTACATGTACGTGCATCCGTGGTATTAAACGTGGTTTAGGGACGCCCATTTCAAATACCTGTTCTTGCAACAAAAATGCACGCAACAAGCAGCCTTACGGAAACTAGATCGCTTATTTCAATACATAAACGTCAATTCTTTTACGTCTGTTTCATAAAGGCATTTAATTCCATCTGTGGATGGCATACCCAATGGACCCTAATTTTACTCTTTACCCAGATGTGAAAACCAACAATTACTTGCTGTACAGTATCATATAATTGTAATTCAAATCCTTATTTGGTTTGGGGTCTTTCCTCATTCAAGTAAAGAAATACCGACTTGGCAAATATTTCTTCAGACCAGTAATTTTATTAATTCACGGTCCCTTGACCAAGTAAATTTTTTATCTATTTCAAACTCTGTCTAAAATAGTTTGTTATAATAACTTAGTAAAGAATAGTCAGGCCATATAATCCTATTAACCTAACAGGAAAAAATCCAAAAGGAAAATACCAGCAGTACAATACATTGTAGGTGACACCACTATTTTTACATTTATTTCGGCCTTACTGATGAGTATCAAATATCCAAAACATGTATGTCTGGTGCACTAAATCT
Source organism: Ostrea lurida (assembly GCA_903981925.1). Taxonomy (NCBI): domain Eukaryota; kingdom Metazoa; phylum Mollusca; class Bivalvia; order Ostreida; family Ostreidae; genus Ostrea; species Ostrea lurida. Next base: position 38,390 of record CAJDSM010000063.1, read on the forward strand.
GACACAGTCTGAATAATATAATGAACAACGACAATTTGGGGGGGTGGTGCCATCATGGCATGAAAAATCTAACCGTTCGCAGGGTCAGTTGTGTAGCAGGAAACGGAACTTACTGTCCTGAAATCTGTTGTGTAGGAGGAAATGAGACTTACTTTGTCCTGAAAAATCTGGTGTGATAGGAGGTGTAGCAGAATCCCACCAACTGTAACAGGCTGGTCAGATTTAATTTCCCGTGATGAAATGTGTTGTCCACATGTCTCTGTAAGTAAAAACAAATAATACTGTCCATCATTCATTTTCGTTGGATATTTACGTTCGATATTTTCGTGGGTAAATTGACCACTTATCACTAATTCCTGACATATTCAATTTTATTTCTGTACCTTATGATATGCATTTCACATTGTTACTGAGCTAAGTCACAAAAATTGTGGAATAATGGCGAAACATTTCCCCGATTACACAAAAACTATACTGACCCTGAAACATTTCCTCGATTAAACGAGACCTAATCTGAACCTGAAACATTTCCCTGATTACATGAGACATATACTGATCCTGAAACACTTCCCTGATTACACGAGAACTATACTGACCGTGAAACACTTCCCTGATTACACTAGACCTATACTGACCCTGAAACATTCCCCTGATTATACTAGACCTATACTGACCCTGAAACATTTCCCTAATTACACGAGACCTATACTGACCCTGAAACATTTCCCTGATTACACGAGACCTATACTGACCCTGAAACANNNNCGATTACACGAGACCTATACTGACCCTCCTGATTTCCTTCTCGCACTCTCGGAGCAGTAGGTCCGGCACTTTGATGGACACATGGGCGGAGTCTATCCTGTACTTTGTTAGGGAGCGGTCCACTATAGACTCTATCACCTCCCTCTCTGAGGCCTCACTGACCAGGAAACCATCAAACTGCTTCCACAAACCCCTCACCTACAAACAGAAATACTGGAGATAAATAACGTGTTTGTAAAACAGATCACCAGAGCAATACATCTTTTGCCTATCCCAGCTGCTCCTCCTACCTCATTAACTTTCTGTGACCTCTGTGTGGACTTGGGGTCAAAATCTGGTTCAAAGGACTTAGATCTTCGTTTCCGGGCAATCGGGCTTCGAAATAAAACATTCAAATTTCTCAGTCATGAACATGTAGACATTTAACATAAATGCAGTCACAGAAAAGATCACATTGAGACAAGATGTTTCTGAGAACCAGCCACTGATTTTTCCATTACAGTCTGGGTTTGTTTTGGGGGGGGGGGGGGGGGGGGGCTCTGGTAGACACCTACCTGCCTCTAGCAGCACTTCTTTCAGACGACTTCTGAATTTGGTCACGGATTTTCAAATCCGAGTCTCGGATTTCTTTGTTCAGTTTGCGGTACTCCCTCACCATCTCACTGCAATTCATTTAACTTGTGGTTATTCTGATAGAATTTTCATAAAAGTTAGGAAACTACAATTTTATGATTTTTTTTTTTTAAATAAACTAGAATCATGTAAAATAGATCACTTGCATCATCTGCAATAGCACTATTAATATTATATCAAATGTCACACAAAAGAATATTCATTGTTTAATAGAGGATAAGACAGGTCCCTGGCTGTGTTAAACCACAGAGATCTAAATTCATGCTAATTTCTTTCAACCAACTAACAATGATTGAATCTTTTACATAATTAGATAAGAAATAACATTCTCTCTAATTCACCTTGATTTAAACTTCACAGGATATTTTATGCTATTTAAGGGGGATATTAATAGACAAGCTAAAAATAATCTATCATTGAATTTTTCTCATTTCTTTCATATATCTATATTGAAGTGTCCTTCACAATATGTGGAAATTTCGTCATGGGAAGCTAGACACATAAGGGAGATAATCAGGTCTGAATTACCTCCCTTACTTAAAAATGTTAATTTCTATGTAATAATATATAAAGGCCTGCTGAAAAAATAATTTGAATAATTTTTATTGAATTTTTAAACAAGAATGTTCAAAATATCCCAGTATTTCAAAATAATTTTATGTTTGACATTTGTGCCAATATTTTTTTTAAATATTAGGAAAACCCTCCAAAATGAAACAAAAAATGCTCTTTGCAAAAGCATTTTCTCAGTACTTAATTCATATTTTTCATAAAAACCCGTCACTTGATTTTTTTTTAAATTGTGTTGTAGAAAAGATACCAAGCCACTCACCTTTTAGTGAAAATATGAACTATGAAGCTAAGATTAATTATTGAATAAATTATGTTTGTTTTCAGTGGTACAAGAATAAAATTTTGTTAACATCTATCCACAACAGTCCTTTGTAAGTCAGGAATTTCAATATAACAATTACAAATCATAAACACTGGCTATGAGATGTTCAATCATATTCATTTATTCATCTAAATTGATAAAAAACTCTCCAAAATAAATGTTACAAGTGAAAAATTGTAGGGGGGGGGGGGGGGGGGTGGGGTGGGGGGGGGGTGAGCAAGTGGAAAGAATGCAACCATATAGTTTCTGAATTCGATTTACAATACCATATAAATACCAGATTTCTATTCATGGGCAGTGTATAGAATAAAGTTCAGGTATTGGAAATCTTAAAAATTTATATTAAAGGAAAAAATGTTCATTACAATAATTATTTAAATTGAATATTCAACAGAATGCAGAGCACAGTTCATTTCCAGAGTTGTCGATTTTATAAAAAAGAGCCCCGATCACAGATATGTTTATTTATAAGCTACTAAATAACCTCCTTTAATGAAGGAAGATCTTTAGGTTGTTTTAATATATGCAGAATTTGAAAGCAGATAATGCTTGTAAAAATATGATTTTACATTGAAAATAGCCTGCGCTTGGCATGGCATTGTGACGTCACAATCAAATATTACGTCATAGTGGGTTTTCACGTACGTTACTATTAATCATCCCCTTAATATCCAAGTGAAACATTGATCCCTCATGAGGATTGGTTTTATCAGATAAATATACATTCCTTACGTCGACTGGTCCTTCCACTGCCTGTTAAGGGAGACAATCTCCTGTGACGTTTTTAGGAAGGAGTTCCTTCCCCTGATTGCACATCCTATCACAGTGTCTGCTATACTCTCTACAAGTTCTTTGTTTTCCTGTGTTAGCATCGGATATTTGTGTTTCTCTTTGTCTTTCATTCCTTGAACAAAAGCAGAGAAAAATTCTTTTTACGCAATTGTAGTACATGCAGTTATATTATGAACAGAATATTATTACAAAACTTCAAGCTAACAACTTTTAAATTCTTAATGATTTATCAGTTGTAATTCCCTTACCGTACAATCATTGCCAACATGAAACAGGGTTCTCATTAACGCAAGAATCTGTGTAATATATGCAGCAAATTGATCTGGGACGCAATAGTGTTTAAAACGTGTTTATATCAGGTCAAATTAATTAAGGAATGAAGCTAATTTTGACCTAGGATATACGATATAATCTAACTTGGTGCAGTTTACGCTTAATATAATGCGCTTCGCGGATGATAAAGCATAAACTGCACCAAGTTAGATTATATCGTATAACCTAGGTCAAAATAAGCTTCATTCCTTATAATCTAATTCAGAAAATTGCATTTTACGTTATGTGATGAATAAATTGCGAGGATAATAAGGATTTTGCATGAGGCGGACGAATTTTGCTGAGCAACAAAATAGAAACAAACATCGTCAAATGCATTGTGACGTCATTCTAGGACGTCCCAAAGAGCAAGTTAGATTAAACAAAATAATTGATGTTGCTCAATCTTGTTTCAGCCAATCAAATTGCTTGTAACAAGTAAAATTAAATTATTTAGAAGATCAAGAACAAGAAAATATTAATTGTAGAACGTGAGAAAAATTTTAACTGAATGAATAATTTACATCAACTAACTTTGGCATGCTTGAAATGTTGACTGTTTTAGCGGATGAAGAAAACTGGCCAAAATTAGGAGGTACCAAATCTTTTTTTTTTTATATAAATGATACAATTGTGAAATGAAAATATGTCCAAAGACAAAGCGTTATTAAAGATTTGCATACCTTTTTCTTTTCTTAAAAAATTCAGTAAATATTCCTAATGGTAGAAATACCCTATACACAAATTACTTTTGCTTAGTAATCTTTAAAAATAATTTTTTAATCAAATTTAGTGAGAATTTCCCCGTTCTCATGAATGCCTGCTAAATTGCTTACTATCACCTCAGATCCTGCCACATGTTTGTGTCCGTCTGTTGTTTTCTTTGTAGCTGGTATGTAAGATGAACACCTACCATTTTCTTTGTCATTGACTTGTAAGATGAACACCTACCATTTTCTTTGTCGTTGACTTGTAAGATGACATAGCGTGAGAAACGGTACAGGAGCTGGTAAAATTTAGCTCCCCCTGGTGTCAGGAACAAGGAGGGGGAAATCCTGGGCAACATGGCTTCAGGTTCTTCCTGTATAACAATGAAAAGGAATTCAATTCCATCAATCATCAAATTTACCACCCTCAAGTCTGGCTAAATTCTCAGAAATGACTACAGATCTACAGAGAAAGGCTTTAAATAGCGTACTTTGTTAATGTTACTCAGCCAATTATTGCAGCCTCTTCTAAACGTCTGCTCTTGCTGTTTGTCTGCAATTGGCCAACAATTTCTGTAATAAAATCAAATTCACAAATATATTTACATGGATGACACAACATTTGTAAAACATCTGTTTGTTTCAGGTGTACCCAATTACAACCTTTGGTAACCTAAAATCGTCCTTACATTTAAATACATGCAATAGTAAATTCACTTTTAAAAAGAATGAAGCACATTCAAATAATTCAAATTTGTATAGTTTTGAAAAAAAAAAATTCCACCTAAATTCTTCTTTACACATCACAGGGTTCAGCCGACTGAATAAAAAATAGAGCACTTCCTCAGCCCCTCTACGGTTTGGTAAATCAAACATGTTCCTGAAAAAAAAAATCAAATACAAAGATGCTGTTCAGGTTCTGACAGACTGTCAATAAGGTCCTAGAGTCCTTAGTCAGACATTTTAAGTTAATATCAAACTACAAAGTGGAATTCATTCAACCAATCACGTTCTGTCTGTAAGGTCAAAAGTCCTCAGCCAAACATTTTCAGTAAATCAAATGTACAAAAAATTTAGCTTTTTTCTTTTTCACAATTCTGCATAGGAAGTACGATCTAATCACAAATATTTACACATACTTATTGAATGGTATTTTGACTTGTGCCTCCATCCTTTCCACATTGAAGCCAAGAAGCTGCAGGTTGGTGAAAAATAATTCTTGTACATCAGGACTCTCCGCCATTATGGTCTGTTAACTGTTAGTATGCCTCAGGGACGACGTACATTGCTGGAAAGGTCATGGGGCTGAAGGAAGGACAGTTTGGCATGAATTTCATTTTTAAAAAGGTTCACTGAAATATTCATTATTCAAAGTATTTTACTACATGTAGTTTGATAAATATTCAGAAAAAATAGAAATGTGAATTTTTCCACGATAAATCAATATGAATTTTATTTGTTAAGATAACTGAATGTGTATTGAGGCATGCACGTTATGAGATATCCTTGTCAAATTATTTTGGTGAATATGAATAAACTATATATATATTTAAAGTAACCAAGGTGGCTTGATACACAAACTGAATTAGAACAAGTTTTTCTCTGGTTCAGATTGCACATTTCTGTGCTTAATAGGAACAATATTGTCAGATTGTATAAATCAATGTGATATATCAAAACATAAGGCATATGTTATATAACTTGTATGTCAAAATTTGCCCGGATCTGTGAAGGGAAATAACTCTGATTTACACTTTACAATAGTCAGTTTTATGGCCATAACTCCATCAAGTGTCTGAAGGGGTTTTTCTTTGGGGACTGATAATAAAATAGGGGCTAGGTATATTTTAGTTAAACGTAAAGAAATAACACATTTTGTGCAGCACATTTATGAAAAAAAAGGAATAAACGACAAACTCTGAATAATGTGTGTCTGCATGATTTTCCAATATATTGAAAACTGTTTATTCCATACATAATTACATTTAGTGAAATAATCAGTAATTCATACTGTAAGGTTGCCATTTAGGAATATGACTATTGGTAGAATAAATAGCAAAATTATAGTTTGGGAAGTATGGATAATGTTGGAATATCCTAACCATCGTTTACAGTATTCCCTAAATAAAATAGGCAGGCTTTTTGTAAAATTCATAGTACTCTATTGAACACTATAGATGCCAATGAATGAAAAACTTGATACTTGAAATACACATCAATATTTTATAACTATTTATAAAGAAAAACTCATATCCTATATCAAGTGTCTTAACATGTATATACTGTTCGTCAAATTCCCTCGTATTTGTTATGAAATGCTCTACTTCTTAACGTTTTTTTGGTGATGGTGACATCGACATTATCCAAATTATGTTTTAAAAATATGTACGAAATAAACGGCAATTTCAAAAGAAAACCAATTTGTATTTAGTTTAGTACCCTATATACATATGTACTGTTCATCAAATTTTCCCGTATTTAAAGTCATGAAAGTTGATAAAACGTGTTATTTCTTTGCATTTTACCCCCCCCCCCCCCCCCCCCCCCCCCCACATCAAATATACCTATCCCCCTTTCTAAATTATCAATCCTCAAAGAAGAACCTTTCAGACACTGGAAAAGGAGGAATGAAAAACCCTTATCCTTTTCCTATATCAAGTGTCTTATATATATATTGTTCGTAAAATTTCCCCATATTAGTTACAAAATGCCCATTTTCTTTATGGTTTTGGGATCGACAGAGAAATTTAACGATATAGCACACTTGGCCTCTAAGGCAGACATAGGGTCAATTACATTCAATGTAATCGATTATAATTACAGATTACATTGAAATTCATGATTACAATTACAATTAAAATTACAGCTATTTTGAAAAGTAATTGATTACGATTACAATTACTTTGAAATGTAATCAATTACAATTACAGATTACTTTTTTTATATACTTTTGCTGAGCAAAGCCAGAGTTTTTCAAATAGAAAAAAAATTACTGGTCAAGAGGAC